>CM019701.1:15710474-15950474 GCA_009760885.1 Achatina immaculata | reverse complement strand
CCTTCTTCCAATTAGAAGGGACCTTTTCTTCTTTCCAAATCTTGTTAAACATTCTCTGTAGTTGTCTCATGTTGTCACTATTGATAGCTTTTAGCATCTCGGCTGTTATTTCATCTTCACCTGCAGCTTTGTTGTTAGCCATTAAATTCACTGCTGCTTCAATTTCATGCAATTTAATTTCATCTAGATTGACATTTAGTTGTGGGGCTGGTAAGTCAGTTTCGAGGTTTAACAATTCTTTTGGGTGTGGTCGATTGAGTATTTCTTGGAAGTGTTCAGCCCATCTTTGCTTTTGGTCTTTATTTGAAGTTAATAGTGTTCCAGTTTTGCTAAGGATTGGTCTTTCTTTAGATGTAATAGTACCTGTTAGCCTCTTTTGTATGTTATATAAAGTTTTGCTGTCTCCTGTTTTTGCTGCTTTTTCTGCCTCTTTCGCCATATTGTCTATGTATTCTCTTTTATCCCTTCTAGCTGAACTTTTTACTTTCCTGTCTATGTCTTTGTATTTTGCTTTTGACGAATCTCTTTCATGATCTGCTTTTGCATTCAACATGTTTAATTTGGCTGCTCGTCTTTCATGTATATACTTCCATGTTTTATCTGATATCCATGCTTTTCTATTTGGTTTTTCCAATCCAGCGCTTACTTTTGCTGCTGTGAACTAAAGAAATAGAAAAGAAATTAGACTCTTTTGAAAACAAATGCCTAAGGAAAATACTCTGCATCAAGTGGAATGAATTCAAGAACAATGCAGAGATAAGACAGATGACTGAACAACAACCAGTCTCACGGGTGATCAGGAAAAGGAGATGGACATATGTTGGTCACTTGATGAGAAGAAATGATCAGAGAATCCCAAAACAAGCTATCAAGTGGAACACAACAGGCCGAAGAAAAAGGGGCAGACCGCGTGAAACTCTAAAGAGGACATTATTAAGAGAGGCCAAGTTAACAGGCATAACATCCTTTGATGAGGTTGAAAGACTCGCCGAAGACAGGAAAAATTGGCGAACTACTTTGCGAGCCCTATGTGACGTCTAACGGCACGGGAAGGATATAAGATATAAGATATAAGATGTGACACATGTGTGAAGTTTAACTTCATCAAGTAAAATTCTCCATATATCTGTAGATACTGCTGACAGTTTAAATGTGCAGAGCATAAAATACATAAAATAAGAAAAACAATGACATTTCTTGCCTCTAGTAATTACTTTTAGTTTGTTGATTTGAAAAACAACATTGATACAAGTAAAATATTCGCTACGTAGAAAAGAACATTATCATCTCTAGCCTTATCTACACAAAAGTATGGCTGAATCACACAGTTAATCACTTGAAACTGTCCTGTGAAAATGCATTTAGCAACCCGAATTATAAGAAACTGAATATATCAAAAGTGTTAAATCTTTGCTCAGTTTCAAGCACTGAAGACATCTTATGGAAACAAAACATGAATGTTTGAAGTGATGATATGTTTTATAACAAATAAGTTTGAGAATAAGATTTACATATTACGATGTAATTTCTTGTAGTAAATATGCACTTCGGGTTTGATATTGGTTCAAATATTGATTGTTTTTATGCAATCTTTCGCACATGATATATTATTTACAGGCATATTTAAATTGTGTATAGAAATGAGTGGACATAACTGTCAGAACAGTGTATACGTCAATGCTCTTTTGAGTGTCAGAATACTTTCATTATTCCCAAGTACATAGAGTCAGTTCCAGATACACTATATAACAAGTCTATCACCTCACAACCTATTTATGTTACATAAGACAGTGTCTAGATATCACATCAAATTATTTCACTTATTTGTGATATTTACATATGCCCTATTGTGTCTTGTTGTATTATGACAGTAAAAAGTGAGTATGCCCAACATAGAACATGTTTGTGTCTCTTGTGTGTGCAAATATAGATCTGAACCAAGGCTTGAGAAGTCTGAATGTACAGACATTAACGATGTTGACTGTGAAAGTTTATTTCTATCCATCAGCGGCCATGTCTTAAAAGTCTGCTCTTTTTCCCTGTCTAAAATTTTGTCTTCATTACAGCAGGGGGTCGTCAAATAGGCACGGAGTGTTCAATTTGAATCGTCAGGAAACAGAACATAATGATGCTGCAGAAATATGCTCTATAAATATGCTTGCTTGTCATGAGACTTTTGTAAATAAAAAGTTTAAAAGACTTTGTGTTTATCTGTGTATTTCACTATATAGAAGGAATTAACATTTGTTTTTACGTGTTTGTGTTTAGTGTGTGTGTGTGATTATATATCTGGATGAAATCTTATTTGTGTCTTTGAGTGCATCTGTGTGTATGATTATAGCCGAGATGAGCTCTGATATGAGTTTGTGTATGATTATACAAAGAATACAAGTTTCATTTACGGTGATGTCTCTGATCAGAAACTGAATCAACTTTTTTTTGTGTGTATAACATTTTGAGACTGACTATATAAAACTAAATATACACAAAACCACGCAGTAAAGATGTGATAACAAAATATTAGATTATTTAAAACAAAGGTAGGAACAGTTTTATTCATTAACGTAAGTGGATAAAATTGTTTTAGAATATTGAATATTCGGACTTGATTTGATTACAAACTGAACGAATTGTAACCTGTGTACGCTTATGTATGAGTGAGAGGGGAATCTAGTTTGTGAGTGTGACTGCACACTGAAGATACAGTCATTTGTGTGTGGATCATTTAACAGTGGAAAAGATCTATGTGTGTGTGTGTATGTGTGTGTGTATGATCATAGATGGGAGAAGCATGGACCTCTTTGGAATGTTGTAATGATGCTAAAACATTCTTCTCATTTGGTTTCATTATCCTGATTTACCAAATCTGAAAAATAATTTTACAAATTGGAATCTAATGTTCAAATTATTGTATCAAATACTAGTTTTGAAAATTTTAATACAAAATTGAAAAAAAAACAATGCTATTTTCAGAATCGGGAATTCGTTATTTTGTACACAGTTAAAAACATGGCTTACCAGGTTTACTTTTATGATAAAAAAATGTTCTTGTGTTACAGATTTTCTATTAAACATCACATGACAGAATGATTCAGCCTTTGACTGCTGTTATCCATGACTGATGTCTGCAAACTTCTTCTTGTACAAAATTGTATTTTTATTTAAAATGCAGCGACCTGACAATTGTAGCTGTGGCACTGAATATTGATACTAATTCCGTTTCACACAGATGTTTCTACATTTTGTCTGCAAAATTCAAATATCTGAGCTTTAACATTTACAAAACGAAAATGTGCACCAATAAGTATCACAGCTGCTGTCAGTTTATCTTAACGAGAATAAACTGAAGAATACATACCGCCGTCTGGAATCATTGAGAGATAAAATTGTGTTTAGTAATGAAAGGGACATTAGCAAATCCAGTTCTAGTTCTCGTCTCTGGTAATCATTTTCATGTACATGTTGGAATATGAAACGTTGTAAAATGTTCACATTTTCTGAAGATTAAACTGAAAACATTTTCCTCCTCTACACACAAACGTAGAAAAATCATACTATTAAACTAATGTTTATGTCATGCACATAACAGAATTGTCAGAAAATAGACATATGGAAATCTAGAAACGTGTGTTCGTGCACTAATCATTATAAGGACAAAATGAACCTGTATTGTGAAGTTCATGAAAATAGGGGCTGTCATTATTTCTCTTTTCTCTCCCAATAGTAAACTGCATTATTCTCTGATTCAGTTGGTAATTGTGTAGTTAAATGATAACAAATTTGATATATCCGTCATAACAGGATAACGATAACAGTAAAATTTAATAGTGATAATATACTATGCTACTATATTATAAAATGGCTGCTACATCAATTGTTGTACAACATTCAAATAAGCAAATTTAACTTTTCGATAAGTATCCGGAACATATTTGGAAATTGCATAAGTGTAAATACAGCTGTCCTAGAATCAGCAGGTTATATAACAGAGAATTTAAGAAGCAATACATACTAACTGTAGGAATCCCAGATATATCAGATGTGAGGAGCAAGAAAAGATGAGAAAAAAAATATTAGTTTTAATGCTGGCCTCCGCTGAACAGTTTTAGAGAAAATATATAATTAGAAACATAAATGTGTAGAACGAAACATGTTTTCTTCATCCATAAACTAACTTTGCTGACTGCCAGTCAGTCAGTCAGTCATTTGCATGTCCATTTCGGAAAGTTGCCTTCCTAACAGCTCTCCTGTAGTCCTCTTGGTTATAAGCAAAATGCACTGCTGCTGATACATCCATTTGCAGACAATCAACGATGTCTTCAGCCATCTTCGCCTTGGTCTTTCTCTCTTTCTTTTTCCTATTATATACCCTTCCCAGACTGTCTTCTCCAATTCTAAATGATGTTTAATGTGTCCAAAATATTTAAGTTTTCTCTGTTTAATCCACTTTACTAGCCAGCCTTGTTCAACATTAAGTTCTTGTAGTATGGATATACTTGTTCTTTTTATGTCCATACTATCTGAAGAACTCTACTGTAACATTTAAATTCACAGGTATTTATATGTTTCTCAGATGTTTTGCTAAGTGTTCAGGTCTCACAGGCATATGGTGCTATGGAAAAGATCCATGCCATTAAAAATCTTATTTGTGTAGTTCTGTCTGGTCCTCTCCACAGATTCTTTATTTGTTTTACGTTTTGAAAGAGTGATATACGTCCTCCTTTTAATTTCCCTCACTGTATCTCCTTTGCTAGTTAGTAATAATTCAAGGTATTCAAAAATATCCACTTCTTTAAATTTTTTCCAATTGATACATATTTCAGCTGCCTTATTTGTTTTTTTTTTTCAGTTGTCATCAGTTTAGTTTTCTCCGCATTAAGCAAGAGGCTTTGCCATTCACTGTTCTTACAGACTGACATAATTAGTTTTTCCATTTCTTTTTGTGTTGTAGACAGTAATACTGTGTCATCAGCATATCTAATCTCTGATATTTCATAACCTTCAATTGTTATGGCATCGTAATATTCTTTGTCTACATCTTCTCTAACATTCCTCATTATATTCTCAGTATACAAGTTAATTATGTAAGGTGACAATATGCACTCCTGACGAATCCCTTATTTGATGTCAAACTGAGTTGTTGTTCTCACCGCAGAATGTTGGTCTAGATGCAGCAGAGATATTAATTATGTCACATATGTTGGAAATCCCATTTTTTCTAGTATTTCAACAAACTTTGAAGAATGACAGAGATAATAAACTAAAACTACCAGTTATATCTGTATGCTTGCATGTAATATGATCAGATTGGAAATTATATAGAAAGAGTTAAATTGTTCTGTATATTATATCTACACGCGAAACGATGTGTAATTCTGTATAATAGCATGCGTATTTAAGTAACAGAGAGGCCCAATTTTCAAAGAATAAAAAAATGTATTTAAAAGTAGCAGTGCAGTGGGAATGATTTGATTCCGATGTGTTTCTTTTGGTAATCGTTTCAAGAATGTATCTTTTAATATAGAGATTGTCTAATAAGTAATATTTTTCAATTATCGTAACTGTTTTTAAATAAATTAATTTCTATTTGGCAGACATTGTAGGATAGTAAACAATGTCTCCCTAAACCTAGGACTTGCTTGTTAATCGGGAAGTTTGAACTCGGGCTTGGAATATCTGAGTCAACGAATTCTAGGACTTGGTGGTGAAGATTTCGTCAACTCATCATCTTACATGTCCTGCAAGTCTATCAGATATACCCATCATCTTACATGTCCTGCAAGTCTGTCACATCTATTCATCATCTTACATGTCCTGCAAGTCTGTCACATCTATTCATCATCTTACATGTCCTGCAAGTCTGTCACATCTATTCATCATCTTACATGTCCTGCAAGTCTGTCACATCTATCCATCATCTTACATGTCCTGCAAGTCTGTCACGTCTACCCGCAATCTTACATGTCCTGCAAATATGTCACAAGTATTCATCATCTTACATGTCCTGCAAGTCTGTCACATCTATTCATCATCTTACATGTCCTGCAAGTCTGTCACATCTATTCATCATCTTACATGTCCTGCAAGTCTGTCACATCTATCCATCATCTTACATGTCCTGTTAGTCTGTCACATTTACTGATGTATAGATCTCACAAGAGAAAGTTAGTGAACAAGGGTTAGACTGTCAGAGTGTAACAGGTAACATATCAAACCAATTGTTTCACTGCATTTTTCGCAAACATAAAACATCATTTGTGCTGAAAAGACGTTATTAAAGAATAATAGAAACATGAGAGCATCTTGTATTCAGTTTCCACCGAGCATTGTTGGGTAGAACCTATTCTACTAGTCGCTGACCCTGTAATTACATTCAGCAATCAGATAATATGGGATGCAATATTTAATTCATTCATTCATTTGCATGTCCCTTGCGGAACTTTGCTTCCCAAACAGCACTCCTGTAGGCCTCTCGGTTGTGAGCAAGATGGCCTGCTGCTGCGGCATCCGTTTGCAGATCGTCAACGATGTCTTTCAGCCATCTTCGTATTGGTCTTCCTCTTTTTCTTTTTCCTATTATGTACCCTTCCAAGACGGTCTTCTCTATATTATCATGATGTTTAATGTGTCCAAAATATTTAAATTTTCTCTCTTTAACCCTCTTTACTAGCCAGCCTATTTATTTAATAATAGTGTAATATTTATTTTATAATATTGTAATATACTATTTAATACTGATCATAATTATGGTATATATGCATGCTGCACCAGGTTTTGTGCCACATTTAAATAAGTGAATTTAATTTTTCTGTAGGTATCAGGAACATATTTCAAAATTACACAAATGTAATGACAGGTATAGTACAAGCAATACATACCGACTGTAGCAATCCCAGATATATAAGATGTGGGATTTGATAAAGAAAAACATAATTTGATAAGAAAATATAATTAATGCTAACGTTAGCTTCTGTTAATCAGTTTGCACTAAATGATTTAGTAAAAAAATACTTAATTAAAAATGTAAATTCTTTTAGACAAAAATAAACATGTTTTCATTATCCAGAAACATGCTTTATTATGCGAAACATATAATAAATTAAAACTATCAATTACGTGTATGTCATGATGCCTGCAAGTAACTACACCATATACCTGTATCCACCATGCAGGTAACACGATCAGATTATAGAAATTATACACAGAGTGTTACATTTTGTTTTTATGTCATATTTGCACATGATGCCATATGAAACTATGCGCTCGAAGAAAAAGGGGCAGACCGCGTGAAACTCTAAAGAGGACATTATTAAGAGAGGCCAAGTTAACAGGCATAACATCCTTTGATGAGGTTGAAAGACTCGCCGAAGACAGGAAAAATTGGCGAACTACTTTGCGAGCCCTATGTGACGTCTAACGGCACGGGAAGGATATAAGATATAAGATAAGATATTCCGTACGTATTAGATACATTATCAAAGAGTAATAAAAGTATATTTAGGAAATGACATAGATAGATAGATAGATAGATAGATAGATAGATAGATAGATAGATAGATAGATAGATAGATAGATAGATAGATAGATAGATAGATAGATAGATAGATAGATAGATAGATAGACAGATAGATAGATAAATAGATAGATACCTTACAATGTTGAAGAAAACACAGAAACATAAAAAGAAAACACTTATATGTTCTTTATCTGAATCATGAATAGGACAAACATTCTATATATTATCTTTAATGATTTTTTATGTTATACTCTTGGCTATTAGGATCTTCAGCATTTGTGATCTCTGATCCTAGAACTAAACACAGTCTAGAAAACAGCAGCTGTAACATTTGATATTGACGGTAATTCTTTTTTCAGACACATGCTCCAGCAGTTCTTCTTAAACATTCAAATAAATGAACTGCGAGTTCAGTCAAAAGCTGGAAAGTATTTCTAACTTAAATAAAATGTAATTAGTTGTATGTGACAGATGTGTGCAGTTTAACTTCAGTAAGTAAACATTTCCATTTATCTGTAGAAACTGCTGACATTTTAAAATGTGTAGTGTATAAAATTCCTAAAATTAAGAAAAAAAAACAGTGATAATACGTTTCTCTGGTAATCAGTTTTAGTTTGTTGTTTAAGTGCAGTATTAATACTAGTAAAAATGTCACTATTTAGAAAAGAAAAGAAAACTTCTTTCTCTTATCCTCAGAAAAGCATGGCTGAATCACACAGTTAATCACGTGAAACTGTTCTGTTTCATGCATTTAGGAACTAGAATTATAAGAAATTGAATATATCTTACATCAGAATTCCTTCCCGTGCAGTTAAACGTCACATAGGGACCGAATGGTAGTTCGCCAAGATGTCCTGTCTTCGGCGAGGTTTTAAGTTTCATCAAGGAATGTTATTCCCACTGAACTGGATTCTCTTAACAATGTCCTCTTCAGAGTTTCACGTGGTCGACCTCTTTTTCTTCGGCCTGTTGTGTCCCATTTGATAGCTTGTTTAGGGATTCTCTGATTGTTTCTTCTCATCACATGACCGACATATGTCTATCTCCTTTTTCTGATCACCCACCAGACAAGTTGTTGTTTGCTCATCTGTCTTATCTCTGAGCTGTTCTTGAATTCATTCCACTTTATACCGAATATTTTCCTTAGGCATTTGTCTTCCAAAGAGTCTAATTTCTCGTCTATTTCTTTAATTGTTTCCCAGCTTCCACATGCATAAATGAGGGTGGATATTACATTTGGATTGAGTAATCTTAACTTGGTTTTTGTGCTATAACTTTTGAATGCCATATGTTCTCAAGATTCTTGAAGGTCAATGCTGCTTTGGCAATTCGAATTCTAACTTCTTTTCTAGTATCACCATTGTGATCTTTTTGCTGCCGAGATATGCAAAATTGTTTACTCTTCAACAGCTACTCCTTCTACGTATATTTGTCCTTCGTGGTTAATGGGAAGTTTCATTATTTTTGTATTATCCTTTGTTAATTTCAAGTTCTATTTTACTAGACAAAGAAGACAGGGTATCTGTTTTTACTTGCACACTTGCACTGATTTCACATTGTCGCTGATAAGATTTATGTCATCTGCAGAATCAAGATCTTCCAGTTGGGTCTCATGTACACAGTCAATGCCCATTTTACCTATGCAACATGTTTTCATTATGAAGTCTATGACAATTCCAAAAACCAAGGGAGATAATATACATCCTTGTTTCAGGCCTGTTTCAAACTATTCGCTTATTCCTTCTTCTGTATTGACTGCACAAACATATCTGTTGTAGAGTTCACTAATGGTGTTGACAATCTTAAATAGTATTCCATATGCAGGAAACTCTCTACTGTAGAGAGCGGAACAACAACACAACTCCTTCAGATCATCAGAGGATGTACCCCCCCCCCTCAGACAAATGTTTCGGCCCTATTAAGCTACTGATAATTTAAGGGGATCATGATTCCCAGAGGTCTTGTGAGTTCTTACTAATTTTTATCCCCTTTCCGGGATTGAACTCATGATCTTCCAGTTGGCGCTGAACTTTGAAGTGCGTCTTTAGCGATTTAGCTACGGAGGACTGGTATTGGTTGTGACAAACGGAATTATTTCAGTTCTCAATGCTTGTTTCGCATACTCCACAGCCAGCATGAGGCCTTTTCTGCTGTTTCTGAAAGGCTTTTCAATGGCCTTGCTCTTCTCTCTCTCTCTCTCTCTCTGAACCTTAGGTGCCCAGGGCACATAGGGTTTCCGCAAGGGTTTTCCACAAATGCCTGTCCTTTGCCTTTTTTCTGCTCTTGCCCAGGTGAGCCCTCTATTGCTCAACATCCTCTCTGTTGTTCTTCTCCATGTCTCTTTTGGCCTACCCTTACTTCTGCTCCCCTGTGGTGTCCATCTTAGTGCTATTTTGGTAGTGAGTTGTCAGTCATTCGGAGCACATGTCCCAACCATCGCCAGCGTCCTTCCTCAATAATTTCTGTCAGTGGCCTTCATCGGTTTTTCTACTAACAAGATGTTATTTCTTATGGTGTTTGGCCAAAATATTTTTCTAATTCTTCGTAAACATTTAGTCTGGAAAGAATTCAACCTGTTTTCTATGGTTTTAGTGATGTTCCAGCGTTCACTTCCATATATTTTCCATGGTGGATCTCTGTTGACACTGTCAAAGGCTTTCTCAAAATCTATAAACAATGCATATGTTGTGCTATGCCACTCATTTGCCTGTTCTAACATTTGTCTAAGTACAAATATGTGGTCTATACACGATCTTCCTTTCCTAAATCCTGCCTGCTCTTCCGAAGTTTCCCTCACATGCTGGTGCAATTCTGTTGATGATTATTCTGCAAAATACTTTACTGGTGAGTGGCAGTAGGGTAATGCCTCTCCAGTTCCCGCAATCTCTGAGGTCACCCTTCTTTGGTAGTTTTACTATAAGGGCAGTTTTCCACTCCTCTGGGGCTTTTTCTAGATCCCAAATTTGTTGTAATATCCGGCAGAGCTGTTTTTAGTGTTTCTGTTTCTTCTGCTTTCAACATCTCAGCAGTCACTTCATCTTAACTTGGTGCCCTGTCTAATTTTAGCTTATTTATTGCCTCCTTTAATTCACTTATTGTTATTGGTCCTGTATTGATGCTTAGTTCCGGTTTTGCTTCAGGTATGTCTATTGTTTGTGCTGCTTGTGTTCTGTTTAGTAGGGTGTTAAAGTGTTCCCTCCATCTTTCAGTGTTTTCTCTTTTCTCCACTGACCAGTTGTCCCTTATGTGTCCTTATTGCACTCTCATATCTTGTGCTGAAGTTACCTGTCATCTGCTTTTTAAATTTTGCCCTTGTTCTTGGTTGTCCCTTTATGCCGTGTTGCTTACATAGGTTTTGTGCTGGTGTTGCTAAGAATCATCTCTCTCCCACTTCTACAACTATCATTTTTGCCTTGACCTCTGCCCACTGACTCAGTTGCTTGGCCAGACCATTGTACTTCTCACATTTGAACAGATGCTGCTCCTCTATTCTTGTTTCGTACGGAACCGTAAGCTCGATCATTCTTAGTTTCTGTTTTTCTATGTAGTACACTACAATGTCCGGTCGCATTCCTGTATTCTTAATGGCAGTCGGGTATTCTCTTCTTCCTGGTAGGTCCGCTATCACATCCCAGTTATTTCCACCATCTAGCAGTGATGGTAAGGGAATGTCCCTGATTTCAATATTCGATGCTGTACCAGCGCCTACGAAGTACTTAGGTGGGACCTCAACTCTTTTGCTGCTGTTTGCTTTATCTTTTGCCCTGTCTACGATGGCTACTAGTTCCTGCAACACTCTGTTGTGCCGCCAGGTGTAGCGTCCTTGACCTAATGATACTCTGCATACTGACAGCACATGTTCCAATGTTTGACTTTTGTTGCAGATGAGGAACTTTATGTCTTCTGACGCGCACCATGTCTATAATTATTGCTGGGATGAGCTCTGACAAGCGGTTCTGTGCGATTATAGCCGGGATTAGCTGTGACAAGTAGTTGTATGTGATCATACAAAGGATAGATGATGAATTACGTTGACTTCTATGATAACAAACTGAATCAGCTCTGTTTTGTGTGTAACACGACGACTATTTGAGACTGTGTACATAAAACTAAATATACACAAAACAGCGCAGCGAAGGTGTGATAACAAATTATTAGATTATTTAAAACAAATGTAGAAACAGTTTTATTCATTAACGAAAATGCATAAAGTTGTTTTTCAATTTTTATTTTCAAATGTTGAATATTCTGACTTGATATGATTACATACTGAAAGAATTGTAATCTTTGTGTTTAAAGATGCATTTGTATGCATGATTGCGTTCTGAAGATACATTTATTTGTGTGCTTGATTGCATTCTGAAGATACATTTATTTGTGTGCTTGGTTGCGTTCTGAAGATACATTGTGTGCATGACTGCGTTCTGATGATACATTTATTTGTGTGTGAGTGATCGAATAGCGGAGAAAATCTATTTTGTTTGTGCATGATTATAGATGGGAGAAACAAAGACCTCTTGGGAATGTTATAGTGATGATGCTAAAACATGTTCCACGCCTGTTTTCATTATCCTGAATCATCAATTTTATACACTAAGTTTTACTAATTTTGATCTAAATGTTCGACGTACCGTTTCAACAATTATTTTTCAAAATTAATATTTTCATTAAAAAAAACCGACATTTCAGTTTTTACTAATGTAGACAATGAAATGTCGGTTTTTTCACAGTCATGAATTGTTTATTTTGTATATTGTTAAAAGCATGACGTGGCAGGTTCATGTTTATGATAACAAGTGTTGTTGTGTTATGGTGTTGCTATTAAATATCGTAGAAGGAAGGTGTGATTCAGTCTTTAACAGCTGCTGCCCTGGCTGGTGTTTGCAAACTCCTTCTGGTACAAAATTCTCTTTTTTTAAAAAATGATTAAATACACCGGCCTAGCAGTTGTAGCAGTGACACTGAATATTGTTTGATTGGAGTTTTTTTTTTTTTTTGGATGTTTGAATATTTTTTCTGTAAAAATCAAACATATTAAAAGAATGTTCGTTCAAGAGCTTGAAAATTTATAAGAAGAAAAAGTGCACAAATGAGTAACAAAGAAGCATTCAGTTTATCTTAATGGAAATAAACAGAACAATACATACGACCAACTGGAACCATTGAGAAATAGAATTTTGTTGAGTAATAAAAGGGAAATAAGCAAATACAGTTCTAATTCCCGTCTCTGGTAATCGTTGTACAGGTTAGAACACAAAACATATTGTAAAATGTTCACATTTTCTAAAAGTAAAATTAGAAACGTTTCTTCTACACAAAAAGTAGAAGAATCACACAATTAAACTAATGCTTATGTCATGCAAATAACAACTAAATTTGTCAGAAACTACATATATGGATATCAGGAATTGTTCATGTACTAATCACAATACATCTTAACAGCGAAATGCACTTAAATGTTACGTCACGATAATTTCTAATAGAATATAAATTTATGAATATAATTTAGAAATTTGATAAATATTTATTGTATCAAAACATGCAGCTATATTGTGATATTCATGAAATTATGGGCTGTCATTATTTCTCTTTTCTCTCCAGTAAAACACACTAGTCTCAGATTCAGTGTGTATAGTTTGATAAAATGATAACAAATTAGATAGATCAGTCATAGCATGACATTGAAAAATGTAATGCATAACAATCTTTATAATGTAGATGCATACTGCTCCAGTTTTTGTGCACGATTAAAATAAGTAAATGTAAATGTTCGGTAAGTATCTGGACAATATTTCCAAGTTACACAAGTGAAATGATATGTATCGTAGCCCTCTGTAGTTTATATAACAGAGAACTTAAGAAGCAATACATACAGGCTGTAGGAATCGCAGATGTACCAGATGTGATGAGCAATAAAAGGTAAGAAAACATAATTAATGTTAATGCACGCCTCCGTTAATCATAGTTCACTAACATTTAGAAACAATATTGACCTAAAACTATGCATTTGAATAAAAATAAACATGTCTTTATTATCCATACACAAACTTTGCGGAGTGACAGAGACAATAAATTAAAACTACCAATTATGTCAGGCATATTGCAAGTAACATGATCAGATTATAGAAATTGTACAGAAAGTGTTAACTTGTTTTGTATGTTATATATGCACGTGAGGCGATGTGTAATTCTGTATTATAATATGTGTACTTAAACAATAAACAACAGTGTATGTAATAGATACATTTTCAAGTGTTAATCATTTGATTGTGTCATTTTTCTTTAGGTGATCGTTATCAAGATTGTTTCTTTCAGTGTGGAGAATGTGTACGAATTTTCTTTTTCAATTATCGTAACTATTTTTTAAAATAAAAACATCTATTTGGCTTTGTAGATAGTAAACAGCGTGTCTCTGCAAGATCTACGAGTTTGTTAACCGGAAGGTTTGAACTCTGGCTTGATATATATGAGTGCACGAACTCTAAGACTGATGTTGCTGAACATTTAGTCTACCCGTCATCTTACATGTCCTGCATGTCTGTCACGTTTACTGATCTCACTCTTCATTAGAAGAGATAGTTTATGAACAGGGGATAGATTGTCAGGGTGTAACAGGTAACATATCAAACGAAATGTTTCTCTGCATTTTTCACAAATAGAAAATATCCTTTTTATGAAAATCTATGATTTAAGAACAAGATAAACAACGCTGTGTATTACTGTCCACAAACAAACAGGGATACAAAAAATAATTATATCAGTTTGTAAGAACAGTGAAGAGCAAAACCTCTACCTTAATGTGAAGAAAACTAAATTGATGACAACTGATACAACAAACAAGGCAGCTGAAATATATATCAATGAGAAAAAACTGGAAGAAGTGGAGAGTTTTGAATATCTTTGGTCATTATAAACTAATAATGGAGATACAATGAGGGAAATTAAAAGGAAGACATATATCGCTCTTCAAAAAGTAAAACAACTAGAGAATCTGTAGAGAGGAACAGAAAGAACTACAAAAACAAGATTTTTATGGGCATGTATCGTTCCCTACGCAACATATGCCTGTGAGACCTGGACACTTAGCAAAACATCTGAAAAACATATAAATACCTTTGAATTTAAATGCTAAGATAGTTCTTCTGATAGTATGGACATAAAAAGAACACGTATATCCATACTGCAAGAACTTAATGTTGAACAAGGCTGGCTAATAAAGCGGATTAAACAGAGAAAACTTAAATATTTTTGGACACATTAAACATAATTTGGAGAAGACAGTCTTGGAAGGGTATATAATAGGAAAAAGAAAGAGAGAAAGACCAAGCCGAAGATGGCTGCAAGACATTGTTGATAATCTGCAAAATGTATGCATCAGCAGCAGGGTATCTTGCTTACAACCAAGTGACCTACAGGAGAGCTGATAGGGAGGCAATGTTCCGCATGGGGACATGCAAATGACTGACTGCTGTTTAATAAGAGGCATTTTAAAAAGCAATACTTACTGTCTGTAGCCATCCCAGATGTATAAGATGTGTGGATAAATAAAAAGAAGAAACAAGATGAATGATAATGCTCGTTTCATTTAATCATTTTCCACTCAGTGATTTAGAAAGAAAATTACGCCATGATAATTATGATCTTGGAAAATAACCAAAATGGCTATGAGTCTAAAGTTTCAGTTTGCCTGGCAATATAGGGCGTTAAAATGAGTATCCTCTAACCCTACACCTTAATTATGATCTGAAAGAGTGAAATTCTGTCGATTTTAAGACAGACTTCAAATATCTAAGTACACGAATATTAAGACTGTCCATGGTTAAGCTTTCATCTAGCCGTCTTCTTACATTTCCTGCAAGTCTCCTTTTCTCGATATCATTTTCCTACAGGTCAAAGGTTTGAAGACAGCGTTATAGAAAAGGCAGGAGAACCAGCAGTATACACATACAGATTGAGGTTGAGGGACGGACGGACGGACAGATAGACAGACGAACAGACAGACGGAAGGACGGTCAGACAGACAGACAGATAGAATCTTAACGAAAAAAAAACATTAAAAATAAAACTTTTATATATTCTTAATCTATTTCATGAATATTTGATGAATAATTAAATGTTTTTTAAAAAAATTTAAAAAAATAATCGTTTACCAATATTTTGTATTGCACTGTTGTATATTAACATCTTCAGCATTTGTGATGTCTGATCCTGAGAACTAAATACAGCCTAGAAAACAACAGCTGTAACATCTGATATTGATGGTAACTCTTTTTTCAGACACATGCTCCAGCAGTTCTTCTTAAACATTCACATAAATGAACTGCGAGTTCAGTCAAAAGCTGGAAAGTATTTCTAACTTTAATAAAATGTAATGTGTTGTATGTGACAGATGCGTGCAGTTTAACTTCAGCAAGTAAAAACTTCTATATATCTGTAGAAACTGCTGACAATTTAAAATGTGTTGGGCATAAAATTTCTAAAATAAGATAATAGTTTTATTTGTTGATATAAAAAAAACATTTATACTAGTAAAATGTTCAGTATGTAGAAATGAAAATTAAACATTCTTGTTTTATCTACAAAAAGCATGGCTGAATCATACATTTAATCATGGGTCCTCTGATAAGAAACTGAATATATCAGCAGTGTTAAGGTTGTGCTCCATTTCAAGCACCGAACACATCTTAATGATGACATTATGACACTAAGAACTACCTGACTCTTTTCTGAAATCATAAATGAGAAATAATCTCATAATGTCCTCAAAAGGAGCATTCTATACACAAGTCAGCTACTTGACAAAAATCACTAACACAATGCACTATCTTATATCTTATATCTTATATCCTTCCCGTGCCGTTAAACGTCACATAGGGCTCGCAAAGTAGTTCGCCAATTTTTCCTGTCTTCAGCGAGTCTTTCAACCTCATCAAAGGATTCTATGCCTGTTAACTATAGGCTAGGAAAAATCACATGCTCAACTAACCACGCCTAACCACGATCCTAAAACATTCTCAACCGAGACTTAATACAAACTCATTCTAGTCTTATAATCATAATCCATAAAATCTCGTCCTCTCACTCCTTAAATATGTGATAACTATTCCCCTAAATCTTCCCGAAGTTTCTATCCCGAGCATCGCTCAACCTGTAATTATACCTGTTTACCACCTTCAGACGAAAACTCAGTGGACATTCTGAAAATAACTTTTCTGCTACAAACATGTCAAAGATAAGTTCATAAAAATAGTCAAACATCTCGTGGAATTTGGCGTCTCAACCCTGACCTTTCAATTGAACTCTTGAACAACAAAAATACCAAGGGGTTTAAATCAAATGGTCAAAATATTAACATTCCCCGGATTATATCCCTTTGATAAGAATCCAAGTATCGAAACAATACATTTGTCAAAAAATGTCATGAACTGTGAGAACATCGTAGACGTAACTGATGTTTAGAGTCTCAGAATCTTTTCATCATTTCTAAGCATATAGCGTCAGTGTCAGAAACACTAGAAAACATGTGTATCACCTCACCACCTATTACTTTTACAACAATCAATGTCAAGTTATCACACTAAGATATTTTACTTATCTGTGATATTTACATAAGCCACATAGTGTCATATTGTATTATTGAGTAAAGAGGGAGTCTAACGAACATAGTACATGTATGTGTCTCTTATCTTCTTACATCTTACATCCCTGCCGTGCCGCTAAACGTCACATAGGGCCCGCATAGTTGTTTGCAAAGCTGTCTTTTCTTCCGCGAGATTTCAACCTCATCAAGGGATGTTATTCCAACTAAACTGGCCACTCTTAACAATGCCCTCTTTAGAGTTTCACGTGGTCGATATCTTTTTCTTCGGCCTTTTGTCTTCCACTTTATAATTTGTTCTGATATTTCTTGGTTGTTTCTTCTCTTCACATGACCGAAATATGTCCATCTACTTTTTTCTGATCACCCATGAGACAGGTTGTTGTTTGCTCATCTGTCTGATCTCTACGTTGTTCTTGAATTCATTCCACTTTATACCAAATATTTTCCTGAGGCATTTTCTCTTAAAAGAGTCTAATTTCTTTTCTGTTTCTTTAGTTTTTTGTTCCAGCTTTCACATGCATAAATGAGGGTGGATATTACATTTAGAGAGAATAGTCTTAACTTGGTTTTTGTACTTATAATTTTTAAATGCCTTATATTATCAAGATTCTTGAAGTTCATTGCAGCCTTTGCAATTCGAATTCTAATTTCCTTTCTGGTGTCACCACCCTGGTCTATGTAGCTGCCGAGATATGCAAAATGGTTAACTTCTTCAACAACTGTTACTTCTATGTATATTTTTCCTTAATGCTTAATGATAAGTTTCATTATTTTTTTCCCTTGTTAATTTCACGTCCTATTTTACTAGCCAGTGAAGACAGGGTAAACTTTTTTTTCTTTCATTGATTTCACACTGTCGCTGATAAGAGTTATGTTATCTGCAAAATCAAGATCTTCCAGTTGGATCTCACGTACCCACTCAATGCCCCTTCTAACTATGAGCATTTTATTGTTCAGTATGAAGTCTATGGCAATTCCAAAAAGCAAGGGAGATAATATACATCCTTGTTTCACGCCTGTGTCAGTCTGGAACCATTCGCTCATTCCTTCTTCTGTGTTGACTGCACAAACATATCCGCTGTAGGATATTGTAGGATGTCGTAGGATGTTGTAGTATTTTGTAGGATGTTTGTGTCTGTGCTGTGTGAAATAGGGATCTGAACCAACAGACACTAAAGATGTCCACTGTGAAAGTTTCTTTCTACCCTTCCCCTGCCACGTCTTAAAGGTCTGCTAGTTTTCCTTAAGTCTCAAATTAGGTCTTCATTAGAACAGGAGGTTCTCAGACAAAGACAGACTGTTCGAGTGACATAGTCAAAACACAAAACATAACGATGCTGCATACATATCTTTTCCAAATTTACTTGCTTGTCATGAGACTTCTTTTAAAGAAATAGGTGATAAGATCTAATATTTATGCATGTTACAATAGCTAGCTAGTAGGGATTAATATGTGTATGTATGTGTTTTTGTTTAGTGTGTATGTGTGTGATTATATATCTGGATGTAATGTTATGTGTGTGTTTGAGAGCCTGTGTGTACGATTATAACCGTTGAGACCTGGACACTTAGCAAAACATCTGAAAAACATATAAATACCTTTGAATTTAAATGCTATGATAGTTCTTCTGATAGTATGGACATAGAAAGAACACGTATATCCATACTGCAAGAACTTAATGTTGAACAAGGCTGGCTAATAAAGCGGATTAAACAGAGAAAACTTAAATATTTTTGGACACATTAAACATAATTTGGAGAAGACAGTCTTGGAAGGGTATATAATAGGAAAAAGAAAGAGAGAAAGACCAAGCCGAAGATGGCTGCAAGACATTGTTGATAATCTGCAAAATGTATGCATCAGCAGCAGGGTATCTTGCTTACAACCAAGTGACCTACAGGAGAGCTGATAGGGAGGCAATGTTCCGCATGGGGACATGCAAATGACTGACTGCTGTTTAATAAGAGGCATTTTAAAAAGCAATACTTACTGTCTGTAGCCATCCTAGATGTATAAGATGTGTGGATAAATAAAAAGAAGAAACAAGATGAATGATAATGCTCGTTTCATTTAATCATTTTCCACTCAGTGATTTAGAAAGAAAATTACGCCATGATAATTATGATCTTGGAAAATAACCAAAATGGCTATGAGTCTAAAGTTTCAGTTTGCCTGGCAATATAGGGCGTTAAAATGAGTATCCTCTAACCCTACACCTTAATTATGATCTGAAAGAGTGAAATTCTGTCGATTTTAAGACAGACTTCAAATATCTAAGTACACGAATATTAAGACTGTCCATGGTTAAGCTTTCATCTAGCCGTCTTCTTACATTTCCTGCAAGTCTCCTTTTCTCGATATCATTTTCCTACAGGTCAAAGGTTTGAAGACAGCGTTATAGAAAAGGCAGGAGAACCAGCAGTATACACATACAGATTGAGGTTGAGGGACGGACGGACGGACAGATAGACAGACGAACAGACAGACGGAAGGACGGTCAGACAGACAGACAGATAGAATCTTAACGAAAAAAAAACATTAAAAATAAAACTTTTATATATTCTTAATCTATTTCATGAATATTTGATGAATAATTAAATGTTTTTTAAAAAAATTTAAAAAAATAATCGTTTACCAATATTTTGTATTGCACTGTTGTATATTAACATCTTCAGCATTTGTGATGTCTGATCCTGAGAACTAAATACAGCCTAGAAAACAACAGCTGTAACATCTGATATTGATGGTAACTCTTTTTTCAGACACATGCTCCAGCAGTTCTTCTTAAACATTCACATAAATGAACTGCGAGTTCAGTCAAAAGCTGGAAAGTATTTCTAACTTTAATAAAATGTAATGTGTTGTATGTGACAGATGCGTGCAGTTTAACTTCAGCAAGTAAAAACTTCTATATATCTGTAGAAACTGCTGACAATTTAAAATGTGTTGGGCATAAAATTTCTAAAATAAGATAATAGTTTTATTTGTTGATATAAAAAAAACATTTATACTAGTAAAATGTTCAGTATGTAGAAATGAAAATTAAACATTCTTGTTTTATCTACAAAAAGCATGGCTGAATCATACATTTAATCATGGGTCCTCTGATAAGAAACTGAATATATCAGCAGTGTTAAGGTTGTGCTCCATTTCAAGCACCGAACACATCTTAATGATGACATTATGACACTAAGAACTACCTGACTCTTTTCTGAAATCATAAATGAGAAATAATCTCATAATGTCCTCAAAAGGAGCATTCTATACACAAGTCAGCTACTTGACAAAAATCACTAACACAATGCACTATCTTATATCTTATATCTTATATCCTTCCCGTGCCGTTAAACGTCACATAGGGCTCGCAAAGTAGTTCGCCAATTTTTCCTGTCTTCAGCGAGTCTTTCAACCTCATCAAAGGATTCTATGCCTGTTAACTATAGGCTAGGAAAAATCACATGCTCAACTAACCACGCCTAACCACGATCCTAAAACATTCTCAACCGAGACTTAATACAAACTCATTCTAGTCTTATAATCATAATCCATAAAATCTCGTCCTCTCACTCCTTAAATATGTGATAACTATTCCCCTAAATCTTCCCGAAGTTTCTATCCCGAGCATCGCTCAACCTGTAATTATACCTGTTTACCACCTTCAGACGAAAACTCAGTGGACATTCTGAAAATAACTTTTCTGCTACAAACATGTCAAAGATAAGTTCATAAAAATAGTCAAACATCTCGTGGAATTTGGCGTCTCAACCCTGACCTTTCAATTGAACTCTTGAACAACAAAAATACCAAGGGGTTTAAATCAAATGGTCAAAATATTAACATTCCCCGGATTATATCCCTTTGATAAGAATCCAAGTATCGAAACAATACATTTGTCAAAAAATGTCATGAACTGTGAGAACATCGTAGACGTAACTGATGTTTAGAGTCTCAGAATCTTTTCATCATTTCTAAGTATATAGCGTCAGTGTCAGAAACACTAGAAAACATGTGTATCACCTCACCACCTATTACTTTTACAACAATCAATGTCAAGTTATCACACTAAGATATTTTACTTATCTGTGATATTTACATAAGCCACATAGTGTCATATTGTATTATTGAGTAAAGAGGGAGTCTAACGAACATAGTACATGTATGTGTCTCTTATCTTCTTACATCTTACATCCCTGCCGTGCCGCTAAACGTCACATAGGGCCCGCATAGTTGTTTGCAAAGCTGTCTTTTCTTCCGCGAGATTTCAACCTCATCAAGGGATGTTATTCCAACTAAACTGGCCACTCTTAACAATGCCCTCTTTAGAGTTTCACGTGGTCGATATCTTTTTCTTCGGCCTTTTGTCTTCCACTTTATAATTTGTTCTGATATTTCTTGGTTGTTTCTTCTCTTCACATGACCGAAATATGTCCATCTACTTTTTTCTGATCACCCATGAGACAGGTTGTTGTTTGCTCATCTGTCTGATCTCTACGTTGTTCTTGAATTCATTCCACTTTATACCAAATATTTTCCTGAGGCATTTTCTCTTAAAAGAGTCTAATTTCTTTTCTGTTTCTTTAGTTTTTTGTTCCAGCTTTCACATGCATAAATGAGGGTGGATATTACATTTAGAGAGAATAGTCTTAACTTGGTTTTTGTACTTATAATTTTTAAATGCCTTATATTATCAAGATTCTTGAAGTTCATTGCAGCCTTTGCAATTCGAATTCTAATTTCCTTTCTGGTGTCACCACCCTGGTCTATGTAGCTGCCGAGATATGCAAAATGGTTAACTTCTTCAACAACTGTTACTTCTATGTATATTTTTCCTTAATGCTTAATGATAAGTTTCATTATTTTTTTCCCTTGTTAATTTCACGTCCTATTTTACTAGCCAGTGAAGACAGGGTAAACTTTTTTTTTCTTTCATTGATTTCACACTGTCGCTGATAAGAGTTATGTTATCTGCAAAATCAAGATCTTCCAGTTGGATCTCACGTACCCACTCAATGCCCCTTCTAACTATGAGCATTTTATTGTTCAGTATGAAGTCTATGGCAATTCCAAAAAGCAAGGGAGATAATATACATCCTTGTTTCACGCCTGTGTCAGTCTGGAACCATTCGCTCATTCCTTCTTCTGTGTTGACTGCACAAACATATCCGCTGTAGGATATTGTAGGATGTCGTAGGATGTTGTAGTATTTTGTAGGATGTTTGTGTCTGTGCTGTGTGAAATAGGGATCTGAACCAACAGACACTAAAGATGTCCACTGTGAAAGTTTCTTTCTACCCTTCCCCTGCCACGTCTTAAAGGTCTGCTAGTTTTCCTTAAGTCTCAAATTAGGTCTTCATTAGAACAGGAGGTTCTCAGACAAAGACAGACTGTTCGAGTGACATAGTCAAAACACAAAACATAACGATGCTGCATACATATCTTTTCCAAATTTACTTGCTTGTCATGAGACTTCTTTTAAAGAAATAGGTGATAAGATCTAATATTTATGCATGTTACAATAGCTAGCTAGTAGGGATTAATATGTGTATGTATGTGTTTTTGTTTAGTGTGTATGTGTGTGATTATATATCTGGATGTAATGTTATGTGTGTGTTTGAGAGCCTGTGTGTACGATTATAACCGTTGAGACCTGGACACTTAGCAAAACATCTGAAAAACATATAAATACCTTTGAATTTAAATGCTATGATAGTTCTTCTGATAGTATGGACATAGAAAGAACACGTATATCCATACTGCAAGAACTTAATGTTGAACAAGGCTGGCTAATAAAGCGGATTAAACAGAGAAAACATAAATATTTTTGGACACATTAAACATAATTTGGAGAAGACAGTCTTGGAAGGGTATATAATAGGAAAAAGAAAGAGAGAAAGACCAAGCCGAAGATGGCTGCAAGACATTGTTGATAATCTGCAAAATGTATGCATCAGCAGCAGGGTATCTTGCTTACAACCAAGTGACCTACAGGAGAGCTGATAGGGAGGCAATGTTCCGCATGGGGACATGCAAATGACTGACTGCTGTTTAATAAGAGGCATTTTAAAAAGCAATACTTACTGTCTGTAGCCATCCTAGATGTATAAGATGTGTGGATAAATAAAAAGAAGAAACAAGATGAATTATAATGCTCGTTTCATTTAATCATTTTCCACTCAGTGATTTAGAAAGAAAATTACGCCATGATAATTATGATCTTGGAAAATAACCAAAATGGCTATGAGTCTAAAGTTTCAGTTTGCCTGGCAATATAGGGCGTTAAAATGAGTATCCTCTAACCCTACACCTTAATTATGATCTGAAAGAGTGAAATTCTGTCGATTTTAAGACAGACTTCAAATATCTAAGTACACGAATATTAAGACTGTCCATGGTTAAGCTTTCATCTAGCCGTCTTCTTACATTTCCTGCAAGTCTCCTTTTCTCGATATCATTTTCCTACAGGTCAAAGGTTTGAAGACAGCGTTATAGAAAAGGCAGGAGAACCAGCAGTATACACATACAGATTGAGGTTGAGGGACGGACGGACGGACAGATAGACAGACGAACAGACAGACAGACACACAGACAGACGGACAGACAGACAGACAGATAGACAGACAGATAGAATCTTAACGAAAAAAAACATTAAAAATAAAACGTTTATATATTCTTAATCTATTTCATGAATATTTGATGAATAATTAAATGGTTTTTAAGAAAATTTAAAAAATAATCGTTTACCAATATTTTGTATTGCACTGTTGTATATTAACATCTTCAGCATTTGTGATGTCTGATCCTGAGAACTAAATACAGCCTAGAAAACAACAGCTGTAACATTTGATATTGATGGTAACTCTTTTTTCAGACACATGCTCCAGCAGTTCTTCTTAAACATTTAAATAAATGAACTGCGAGTTCAGTCAAAAGCTGGAAAGTATTTCTAACTTTAATAAAATGTAATGTGTTGTATGTGACAGATGTGTACAGTTTAACTTCAGCAAGTAAAAACTTCTATATATCTGTAGAAACTGCTGACAATTTAAAATGTGTGGGGCATAAAATTTCTAAAATAAGATAATAGTTTTATTTGTTGATATAAAAAAAAAACATTTATACTAGTAAAATGTTCAGTATGTAGAAATGAAAATTAAACATTCTTGTTTTATCTACAAAAAGCATGGCTGAATCATACATTTAATCATGGGTCCTCTGATAAGAAACTGAATATATCAGCAGTGTTAAGGTTGTGCTCCATTTCAAGCACCGAACACATCTTAATGGAAAGAAAACATGAATGTGTGAAGTGATGGTATTTTTTATAGCAAATACATTTGAATTTAAGACTTATGAGCTGATAGATATTTTTTTTGGTAGAAAATATGCACTAGTAGTTTGATATTGGTGGAAATATTGATTGTTTTTATGTCTTCTTTCACTCACGATATATTAGTTACCGGAACATTTAAATGTTCTATTCAACTGACAACAAAGTAGACATAATTTGTAGACGTGCACTACTTATACATGTATCGTGCATCTGTCTGTTATTAATGTGACTGCAAGTTAGAGACACGGCAGTACTTATAAAGATTTGTATTACTATCATCAAACTTCTGCTATAGAAATATACTAACAAGGAGAAGACACATTGAACAGTGTGAAGAATAAGTCCAGTGTGAATAACATAAACTCACACTTTATTAATGGAAAAAATGAGTCATGAGAGGTGAGGGTGAAAGGCAACTGAAAACGTTATACAAAGTTTCTAGCTAATCCTCTTTCCAGCAAGAACTAGTTTGCCATATGGAAAGGGAGAAAACCCAACTCTCACACTACATAAAAGCAACAAGCATACAAAAAATGTACAATATAAGACCACACATTTACTGCATCAAAAAGGATCACAGAAAATCTTTAGACCAAAGGTCTATACAAAAATCCAAAAAAGGAACTAATTTCACATTCCTTAATTCAGCAAAGTTATGAAAGGAAAAGAAATACTTGACATTATGACACTAAGAACTACCTGACTCTTTACTGAAATCATAAATGAGAAATAATCTCATAATGTCCTTAAAAGGAGCATTCTATACACAAGTCAGCTACTTGACAAAAATCACTAACACAATGCACTATCTTATATCTTATATCCTTCCCGTGCCGTTAAACGTCACATAGGGCTCGCAAAGTAGTTCGCCAATTTTTCCTGTCTTCAGCGAGTCTTTCAACCTCATCAAAGGATTCTATGCCTGTTAACTATAGGCTAGGAAAAATCACATGCTCAACTAACCACTCCTAACCACGATCCTAAAACATTCTCAACCGAGACTTAATACAAACTCATTCTAGTCTCATAATCATTCATTCATTCATTCCTTTGCATGTCCCGTGCGGAACTTTGCCTCCCAAACAGCACTCCTGTAGGCCTCTCGGTTGTGAGCAAGATGGCCTGCTGCTGCTGCATCCATTTCCAGATCATCAACGATGTCTTGCAGCCATCTTCGTTTCGGTCTTCCTCTCTTTCTTTTTCCCATTATGTATCCCTCCAATATGGTCTTCTCTAAATTATCATGACGTTTAATGTGGCCAAAATATTTAAGTTTTCTCTCTTTAATCCTCTTTACTAGCCAGCCTTCATCAATATTAAGCTCTTGCAGTATAGATATATTTGTTCGTTTTTGTGTCCACGATATTTGGAGAACTCTTCTATAGCATTTACATTCAAAGGCATTTATGTGCTTCTCAGCTGTTTTGTTAAGTGTCCAGGTCTCACAGGCATATGTTGCGATGGGAAAGATGCATGCCCTTAAAAATCTTATTTTTGTGGTTCTGTCTGCTCCTCTCCACAGATTCTTTATTTGTTTTACTTTCTGAAGAGCAATAGATGTCCTCCTTTTAATTTCCCTCATTGTATCTCCATTATTAGTTAGTAGTGATCCAAGATATTCAAAACTCTCCACTTCTTCCAGTTTTTCCTCATTGATACATATTTCAGTTGCCTTGTTTGTTTTATCAGTTGTCATCACTTTAGTTTTCTTTGCATTAAGATAGAGGTTCTGCTCTTCGCTGTTCTTGCGGACTGACATAATCAGTTTTTCCATTCCTTCTTGTGTTGTGGACAGCAATACTGTGTCATCAGCATATCTAATCTCTGGTATTTCATAACCTCCAACTGTTATGGCATCGTAATATTCTTTGTCTACATCTTCTCTAACATTCCTCATTATATTTTCAGTATACAAGTTAAATAAGTAGGGTGACAATATGCACCCCTGACGGACCCCTTGTTTTATGTCAAACCAACTTGTTGTTTCACCATTTATTCTTACTGCTGCTTGTTGGTCTAAATACAGCAGTGATGTTAATTGTATCAAATGTGTTGGAAATTCCATTTTTTCCATTATTTCCCAAAGTTTCTGGTGTTGTACACAATCAAATGCCTTTGAGTAGTCTATAAAGGATAAATATAGATTCACATTAAACTCCCTGCATTTCTCTATTATTAATCTTAGATTGAATATATGATCTCTTGATCCTCTTCCTTGCCTGAAGCCAGCTTGGACCATATTGACTTCTTCTTCTATTTTCTTTCGAAGTCTACCCATTATGATTTTTAACAGAATTTTACTGGCATGACTAATCAGGGCAACAGTTCTGTAGTTGGTGCATAATTTCAGGTTACCCTTTTTTGGCAGTGGAATGAATACAGTTCTTTTCCATTCTTTTGGCCAAATACCTGAATGCCATATCTTTTTACATAGTGCATGATAGATTGTTGCACATTCCTTTCCTCCTGCTTTAATAAATTCAGCGGTTATCTCATCACATCCTGGTGATTTACGATTTTTCAGACTCTTTATTGCCCATAAAACTTCTTCCATTGTCGGCTCGGGTTCTTTCTCCTGCAATAATAATTCACACTGTTGATTTCTGCTTCCACAGTCGGTTGTTTCATACATTCTTTTGCAATAGTCCTTCCATCTTTCCAGAATTTCCTCTGTCTCTGTCAGGGTATTCCCCATCTCATCACAAATTACATTTAGCTTAGGTGTGACATTTCTCGTCAATGTCTTCATTTCTTTAAACATTTCACTATCTCTTCCACACCTCTGATGTTCTTCTATTCTTTCACAACAATCTTGTATGTATTGTTTTTTGTCTTTTCTTATGTTTCTTCGTACTTCTTTTGTTAAAGTTTTATATTTATCTTTGTTGTTGTTTGTCACTCTCCACTGTGTCTTCATTTCTCTACATTGTTTTATCAGTTCTAGTGTACCTGCTGTGATCCATCCATTCTTTTGTGTTTTCTTTACTGGAACCATGTCTGTAGCTGCTGTTACTAAGATATCTTTGGCCTGCGTAGCCAATTCATCTGGTGTCATCTCTTCCTGTACAGCCATCAGGATTTCGAAACGGTTCTTCACTTCTATACCGTATTGTTCTGGTATATTTGTAAGGTCAAAGCGGAGTGGTCTTGATCCCATAACTATCTTTTTTATCTTTATCTTCATGTCTGCTATTAATAACTCATGGTCCGTGTCACAATAAGCACCTGGCAAAGTTTTTGCTGATGTTATGCTGGACCTCCACCTTCTCTGCACTAAAATGTAATCTATTTGATTCCTGGTTTTCCCATCAGGTGATGTCCATGTGTAAAGTCTTCTTGGATGTTGTTTAAAAAGTGTGTTAGCGATCATTAGCTCATTTTCCATACAAAACGCCATTAGATTGTCACCTGCCGCATTTCTGTGTCCTATGCTAAATTTCCCTACAACATGTCCTTCATCTTCTGCTCTTTCTGTACCAATTTTTGCATTAAAATCACCCATTATAAATACAATATCATTTTTAGGTACCTGGTCCATTGTCGTCTGCAGTGTGTTATAAAAATGTTCTACTTCATCTTCTTCTGCTGCTGATGTAGGTGCATATACCTGGATGACTGTTACATTTCTAGGAATGCCCTTAAGTCTGATTGTTAGGATTCTATCACTTACTGGATTGTAACCTAGTAATGCTTTTGATGTTGATTTGTCCAAATAAAAAGCCACTCCATTCTTTCCTCCTACTTCTCAGCCAGAATATATAAATATATTATCATTCTCGCTCTTAAAGTGTCCTGATCCTTTCCATCGATGTTCGCAGATTCCCAAAATGTGTATCCGCGTTCTTTTCATCTCGTCACTTATTACTTGATATTTTCCCTCATACATACTTCTTACATTCCATGTTCCTACTCTTATTTTTCTTTTTAGTTTGATACAGGGGTTTTCCTTGGTAACACCGTCAGGATTTTGTCCGTCATCACAATTACTAGTACCGACCTCTGCCTCACACTCTTCCCCAGTGTTAAAATTAGATCTATCTGGCCTGGGGGACTCACCACCAGATCTTTTTCCTATTTGACTTTCCATGATTGCTGCTTGGGTTTCTTGGTATGTTTCCAGAAGGTAGTTTACCATTGCTTTCCTTCCGGGCAGTGACTGTACTAGTCAGTGATCGTAGCCATTGTCCCTACATTGAGATCATCTGCCTACCATCATAGAATGGTGACCATAACCAACATTATCTGTCAGCTGCTCTCCCATTCCATCCACCACCATCTCATAATCATAATCCATAAAATCTCGTCCTCACACTCCTTAAATATGTGATAACTATTCCCCTAAATCTTCCCGAAGTTTCTATCCCGAGCATCGCTCAACCTGTGATTATACCTGTTTACCACCTTCAGACGAAAACTCAGTGGACATTCTGAAAATAACTTTTCTGCTACAAACATGTCAAAGATAAGTTCATAAAAATAGTCAAACATCTCGTGGAATTTGGCGTCTCAACCCTGACCTTTCAACTGAACTCTTGAACAACAAAAATACCAAGGGGTTTAAATCAAATGGTCAAAATATTAACATGCCCCGGATTATATCCCTTTGATAAGAATCCAAGTATCGAAACAATACATTTGTCAAAAAATGTCATAAACTGTGAGAACATCGTAGACGTAACTGATGTTTAGAGTCTCAGAATCTTTTCATCATTTCTAAGTATATAGCGTCAGTGTCAGAAACACTAGAAAACATGTGTATCACCTCACCACCTATTACTTTTACAACAATCAATGTCAAGTTATCACACTAAGATATTTTACTTATCTGTGATATTTACATAAGCCACATAGTGTCATATTGTATTATTGAGTAAAGAGGGAGTCTAACGAACATAGTACATGTATGTGTCTCTTATCTTCTTACATCTTACATCCCTGCCGTGCCGCTAAACGTCACATAGGGCCCGCATAGTTGTTTGCAAAGCTGTCTTTTCTTCCGCGAGATTTCAACCTCATCAAGGGATGTTATTCCAACTAAACTGGCCACTCTTAACAATGCCCTCTTTAGAGTTTCACGTGGTCGATATCTTTTTCTTCGGCCTTTTGTCTTCCACTTTATAATTTGTTCTGATATTTCTTGGATGTTTCTTCTCATCACATGACCGAAATATGTCCATCTACATTTTTCTGATCACCCATGAGACAGGTTGTTGTTTGCTCATCTGTCTGATCTCTGCGTTGGTCTTGAATTCATTCCATTTTATACCAAATATTTTCCTGAGGCATTTTCTCTTAAAAGAGTCTAATTTCTTTTCTGTTTCTTTAGTTTTTTGTTCCAGCTTTCACATGCATAAATGAGGGTGGATATTACATTTAGAGAGAATAGTCTTAACTTGGTTTTTGTACTTATAATTTTTAAATGCCTTATATTATCAAGATTCTTGAAGTTCATTGCAGCCTTTGCAATTCGAATTCTAATTTCCTTTCTGGTGTCACCACCCTGGTCTATGTAGCTGCCGAGATATGCAAAATGGTTAACTTCTTCAACAACTGTTACTTCTATGTATATTTTCCTTAATGCTTAATGATAAGTTTCATTATTTTTTTCCCTTGTTAATTTCACGTCCTATTTTACTAGCCAGTGAAGACAGGGTAAACTTTTTTTTTCTTTCATTGATTTCACACTGTCTGCTAGTTTTCCTTAAGTCTCAAATTAGGTCTTCATTAGAACAGGAGGTTCTCAGACAGAGACAGACTGTTCGAGTGACATAGTCAAAAAATAAAACATAGCGATGCTGCATACATATCTTCTCCAAATTTACTTGCTTGTCATGAGACTTCTTTTAAAGAAATAGGTGATAAGATCTAATATTTATGCATGTTACAATAGGTAGTAGGGATTAATATGTGTATGTATGTGTTTTTGTTTAGTGTGTATGTGTGTGATTATATATCTGGATGTAATGTTATGTGTGTATTTGAGAGCCTGTGTGTACGATTATAGCCGTGAAAATCTCGAATATGCGTATGTGTATGATTATGTAAAACATAAAAGCTAATCAACGTTCACTTGTATGATAACAAACTGCTGCAAGTCTGTTTTGTGTGTAACACGACTACCTATCGAGGCTGATTATATACAACTAAATAAACACAAAAGCACCCAGTAAAGGCGTGATAACGAAATATTTCATTATTTAAAACTAAGATAGGAAATGTTTTATTCATTAATGTAAGTGTATAAATACTTGGCATCAAGTGGAATGAATTCAAGAACAATGCAGAGATAAGACAGATGACTGAACAACAACCAGTCTTATGGGTGACCAGGAAAAGGAGATGGACATATGTTGGTCACTTCTTGAGAAGAAATGATCAGAGAATCCCAAAACAAGCTATCAAGTGGAACACAACAAGCCGAAGAAAAAGAGGCAAACTCTGAAGAGGACATTGTTAAAAGAGGCCAAACTAACAGGCATAAAATCCTTTGATGAGGTTGAAAAACTCGCCGAAGACAGGAAAATTGGCGAACTACTTTGCGAGCCCTATGTGACGTTTAACGGCACAGGAAGGATATAAGATATAAGATAAGATAAAGTTGTTTACAAATTTTTGTTTTCAGATATTGAATAATCTGAGTTGACTTGATCTGATCACAAACTGAAGGAATTCTAATCTGTGTGTGTTTGTGTGTGTGTGTGTGTGAGCAAAGAAAAAGGGAGGGGAATCTACTTTCTTGTGTCAGATTGCACACTGAAGATACACTAATTTGTATGTGAATGATTGAAGAGGGGAGAAAATCTATTTTATATGTGTATGATTATAGATAAAATATGTGATGTACAGTTGATCTATTCTTTCTAAAACCTGATTGATAGTCTCCCATTATGTTCTAGCTGTATGGTTTTAATATAAAAATATAATAGATAGTATTTTGTAGATTGTTTGTAGTAAGAATATTCCTCTGTAGCTTTCACATTTGCTCTTATCACCTTTTTTGAATACTGGGATCAGTAATGATCCTCTCCATTCACTAGGGAGTTTTCTTTCTCTCCATATTTGTTTTATTAGTGGACATATCTGTTCATGTAGACTTAGACCTCCTTCCTTAATCAGTTCTGCAGCAATTCCATCTGAACCAGTTGCTTTGTTGTTTCGTAGAAGCATGATACTGTAGATGACATCTTCTAAGTCTAGCTCCTCTATTTCAGGTTCGCAAGCCTGTATTTCTTTGCATGGTATTGTATTTCTGGTAATGTGCTTACATGCTCTTCCAGTTTAGTAGTTTTTCAAAATATTCTTTCCATCTGCTACAGACTTCCTCTTCATTATATATCATGTTTCCATTACTATCCTTCAAGCTCTGCAGAGGTTTTTAATGGCCCTTGCTTTACTGTTCGTAGTACTGGGAATATGTAAAAGAAGTACATAATATCTTCACTGACTTCAAGAAAGATTGTGACAGCATAGACAGGAGCAGCTTATGGAAAATTATGAAAGAATTTGAGATACCTAATAAATTAATCAGTCTGACCAGAATATATGGAAGATGCACAAAAATATAGTAGTATATAGAGGAAGAAAGTCAGAACCCTTCTACATAAGAATTATTTTAAAACAAGGTGATGCATTATCAACGGCAAACCACTGTTGCAGCTCCCAAGAATAGTTATGCTTATACAAAGTAGCAGATTCATTACGAACGACGTTAATGGATGTTCCTCTGGTACAGCTTCGTTCGGTAGCTGAGGCCAGATCATCATCAAGCTACTGGTAGCAAAACTAACAAGTTCAAAATAGCAACATGGAATGTTATAACCCTGTTCCAGGCTGGACAATTATAAAATGTAAAACAGGAAATGGAAAGGATGAAGATAAGCATACTAGGAATGAGTGAGGTTAGATGGACAGGTGTAGGGAAGATAAACTCTGATAAATATACAATAATATATTCAGGAAGTGAGAAACATGAACGAGGAGTAGGAATAATATTTGACAAGCAAACGGCAAGGACAGTTGTAGGATATTTGAACATCTCGGACCGAGTCTTACTAGCCCAACTGAAAGGACTATCAGTAAACTTAAATACTATACAAGTGTACGCTCCAACAGCTGATAACACACAATAATTAGTGTATAGGTATACAACTATATACGAAGCACTGCAGTAAAGCTGTGATATCAGAATATATAAAGTACGAAAAAAGTAGGAACAGCTTTATTATTTAACGACTACAAAGTTGTGACGTTTCGGTGTGAGCCTTAATCATACAAACACATAGAGGACGAAGAATTAGAGAGAGGAGACAAAGCATAGATTAATTCATGTACTTTCACAGGACGTGCAATTAGAAGAGGGGGCATAGAAAATATTATAGCAACAGGTAAAATAGATGGAAGAAAAGCCAGGGGAAGACCGAGAGAAAAGATACTGGACAGTCTGACGAGATGGTGTGAGAGGAAATCACAAACTGAGTTAATGACCTACATGAAGGATCGTGTACTCTGGAGAAACATAATAGCCAACCCCAGTCAGCATGGCACCTGATGATGATGATGCATTATCTCCATCAGTATTCAGCCTAGTACTACAAAAGGTAATCAGAAAAGTGAAAGAAGAAAAGAAAAACAAGGTAAAATACTAGAATACCCTGACAACATCGACCTGGTGGGAGAAACTATGCAAGAAGTCAACAATACCTGCATACACCTGAGAGATGTGGCACTAGAAGAAGGCTTGAATATCAACCAAGATAAGACTTGAATATAAACCAAGGAAAGACAGATTATAAGAAGATATCAAGAGACCAGATGCGGAATGATCCAGATTATATAAATGTTGGCATTTATATAAATATATTTTATAATTTTATTATATTATATATATACATATTATATATTATTTATTATTATATTTTATTTTAATATATTTTTAAATATACGTATATTGGCAATTATATAAATGTTATAAATGTTACAGACATTTGTGGAAAACCCTTGCGGAAGCCCCATGTGCCCTGGGCACTTAAGGTTCAGAGAGAGAGAGATATAAATGTTGGGCATGCGATTATTAGGAATGCAGAAACATACACATATCTGTGTACAACCTTCACCAGAAACAACATAGTAATCTAGGAAATTAAAATCAGAGTACAGATAGGAAATAAAATATACTTCGCCTTACAAAACCAGTTAAAATCCAAAATCATGTCCCAAAACACAAAATAACAATCTACAAAACTATAATAAGACCAGCCGTCAAGTATGGATCAGAAACGTGGAGTACAACGAAGAAAGATGAACAACAATTGGAGATCTTTGAGAACAAGATCATCAGAATAATCTTTTGATCCATAAAAGATACCAACAGTTGAGAATGGTGAGCTAGAAAGAACACTGAACTGAACATCTTGTTTAAATCTCATCGGATTATAAACGTCTTCAAACTGAACAGACTACGCTGGCTGGGGCATGTAGAAAGACTGGAAGAGAACAGACAAACGAAAATGATGTACGCACAAGAGATGAGGGAAACAAGACCAAGGGGTAGACCAAGACAGAGATGGAAAGACAATTTAGAAGAGGATATAACAGAAATTGGTGTCACCAACTGGAGAGAGAATATTAGGAAGAGAGAAGGATGGAGGTGAACTCTGTCTGCAGCAATGAGCCTTAATGGCTTGAAAGGTGAAGTCATTATAGATGGGAGAATCATGAAGCTCTTGGGAATGTTATAATAATGATGCTAAAATATGTTCACACCTGTTTTCATTATCCTGATTCATCAGATTTGTACACTAAGTTTTAAAACTTGGGATCTAAATGTTCCATGTACCGTTTCAAATAGTTCTTTTAATTATGTTAGTAGACATTTTTTTTAAAATGTATGCATTTCTTCCACAATCGGACATTTATTATTCGCTAAAAATTAATGGCGTACCAGGATTAATTTTCTGATAAAAAAGTGTTCTTGTGTCATGGAATTTTCTATTAAACATCATAGGATAGTTTGATTCAGTCTTCAATCTTCAGACCAATGTCGATAAACTCCTTCTAGTATAAAATTATCTTTTTTATTAAAATAATTAAATGCAGCGACCACGCAATTGTAGCTGTGACACTGAATATTGTTACATTTACTTCTGTCTCTCACAGATTTGTCAGGGCAATGTCTGCAAAGTTCAAATATATAAAAATAACTTTCGATCAAGAGGTTGACAATTTACAAGAAGAAAAGGTGCACCAATAAGTAACACAGATGCGTTCATTTTATGCTAAGAAAAGAAACAGAACAATACATACTGCCAGCTGGAATCAGTGAGAAATAAATTTGTGTTGAGTACTACAAGATAAATAATCAAATCCAGTTCTAATTCTCGTCCCTGGTAATCATTTTCACGTACAGGTTAGAATACAAAAACCTGTTGTTCCTATTCTACACAAAAACGTAGAAGAATCAAACAACTGAACTAATGTCTATTTCATGCATATACTCGTAACAACTAGAAATGTCAGAAAATAAACATGGAAATCAAGATGTGTGTTCGTGCATTAAATAGAACACATCCTAACAGTAAAATACATTTAAACTGTACGTCATGATAATTTGATAATTTGTAATAGAAAATAAATGTATGAATAGGATTTAAAAATTAGATATGCATTGCTTGTATAAAAAGGTGCACCTGTATGGTGTCATTCATTAAATTATGAGCTGTCATTATTTTTCTTTTCTCTCCCAATTCTAAACTGCATTAGTCTCAAACTGAATGTGTAATTGTGTAGTCAACACAGTAAAAGAGAAGAAGTCATTAACCTAATAAAATAGCTCTCACACACGCATACACACAGAGACATATACATAAACAAAAATACATTTTCAGTACAGATCTTTCTTCTAAAACATGTTTTTTTTAAACAAACATTAAAATAACTTCTAACAAGTTACTTTCAGAGCTATGTCATTCTAGTATTTGATGGCTGGCGAGTCATGGGTTGAGAGAGTTCTGGTTATTCTATGGAGGCATAACATTACAGGCAAGTAAATATTGAAAAATGTTGGACTTAAAGAACAAAGTATTAGTAAAGGATTTTAAATGGTAGGGGAGGGTGTTTCAGAGCTGTACTACAAGTACCTTAGAATCTTGAACAACAACAAAAAGAAAACAGAAACGGGAAAAGAAAAACATTAATATGTTCTTAATCTGTTTAGTGAATAGTAGAAACATTCTATTATCCTTTACTAATTTTTTATGCTGCTCTCTTTGGGTATTAAGATCTTCAGCATTTGTGATCTCTGATTCTGAGAACTAAATACAGCCTAGAAAACAGCAGCTGTAACATTTGTGATCTCTAATCTTGATAACTAAACACAGCCTAGAAAACAGCAGCTGTAACATTTGTGATCTCTAATCTTGATAACTAAACACAGCCTAGAAAACAGCAGCTGTAATATTTGTGATCTCTAATCTTGATAACTAAACACAGCCTAGAAAACAGCAGCTGTAACATTTGTGATCTCTAATCTTGATAACTAAACACAGCCTAGAAAACAGCAGCTGTAACATTTGATATTGACGGTAATTCTTTTTCAGACAGATGCTCCAGCAGTTCTTCTTAAATATTCGAATAAATGAATTGAGAGTTCAGTCAAAAGCTGGAAAGTATTTCTAACTTAAATAAAATGTAATGAATGATGACATGTTTTATAGCAAATACATTTAGGAATAAGATTGATATAGAAAGAGATAATTTCTTGTAGTAAACATGCACCAGGAGTTTGATATTGGTGGAAATATTGATTGCTATTTTTACTTCTTTTTATTTACAGGAAGATTTACATTTTGTCAATATCAAAGACAATACGCTTCAGTCTTCAACAGCTGTTGTCCCTGACTGATATCTGCAAACTACCTCTTGTTCAAAATTTCTCTTTACTGAAAATAATTAAATTCAGCGACCTGGCAATTGAAAGCTGTGACATTGAATACTGGCAGTAATTCTTTTAACGTTGATGTTTCAACATTTTCTTTCTGCAAAACTGTAATATATGAAAGGAACATTTGCTTAAGAGCTTTAAGATTTACAAGAGGAAAAGAAGCACCGATAAGTAACGCAGATGAGTTCAGTTTTGGCTAACGGGAATAAACAGAACAGTACATACTGAGACCTGGAACCAGTGAGAAATAAAATTGTGGTGAGTAATACAAGGGAAATAAGCCAATCCAGTTCTAATTCTCGTCTCTGATAATCATTTTCTTGTACAGGTTAGAACATAAAAACTATTGTAAAATGTTCATATTTCCTGAAAATGGAATTGTAAACGCCCTGTCCTTCTTCTAAACAAAAACATAGAAGAATCACACAATTAAACTAGTTAATATTTCATGCACATAACAGACAGATTTGTCAGAAAATAGACATATGGAAATCAATAAGTGTGTTCTTGCCACAATCAAAACAGATTTTAGCGGAAAAAATGCATTTAAACATTACATGATGATGTTTTTAATGGAATATAAACTTGTGAATGGGATGTAAAAAGTAGATAAAAAGATAACGGTTACAGTAAAACTGGTTCTAGTACCAGGTAGATAGAAATGGATGGTAGTTTTACAAAGTAACAGAAGGAGTCAGGAAAATTAGAAAAAAAACACAAATAATAAAAAACATACACAGATCAATATTTCGGCTTGAGCCTTTTTCAAGGATTACATACAAAAACAACACAACATATAATAAAAGAAGACAAATAAAAACGAAAAGCTTAGGTTTGTGGCATCCCTCCTTGTACACAGTACAGCAGAATGTGCACTTGGGTAGGAGGTGGGGAGACAACCGAGGAAAACAAACTGAACCAATCGATGTTAGCGGCGGTGAAAGGGAGAGAACGATATAGGTCGGGGGAGGGGGGAATCGCAGGAAAGATGGGGTCACATCAATGCCAGAGGAAGACCTTGAGAACTTCATCAGTTTTGTTAAGCAGTTCAGTCATGTAATTTCTTTCACTTCTCATGTCTCTACTACTTTTTTTACTTTCTTGACATTGTCGTTACTATCGGCCCTACCGGGGTTACTACTTCTGTCCATTAGAAACCTACAGACTTCTCACAGTTACCTCTTGTACTCTTCCTCCCATCGCGGATCGTGTAAGGACTCTGTTTTCCAGCTTCTTAGGTTGCGACGTGTGTGTACTGAGGATGCTGACTTCGATGATCAAGCCCACATAATACTAGATTTCTTCCGCCAACGCGGCTATCCAGAACATGTTCTCTCGTCGTCTTGGAAACGCATAAGCCATATATCGCGGCAACAAACCCTGACTCGGACTGTAGCTCGGACAGAGTTAAACTGGTACTCACGTACCGCCATCATAGCTTGGCAGTTAAAAACATACTGTTTCGCCGTCTCCATCTCCTCCAGACCGAGCCTCACGTGAACTCATTGGTGACCTACAGACGGGACAAGAACCTCAGGGACCTTTTAGTTCATAGACAGATGACACTTTTTTATGCTACCAGGCGTTGCTGACGTCGTAGATGCAACACTTGCCCGTTTGTTGTCGAGGCTAACCAGATCTCCTGCCCTGTGTCCACGTTATCAGTTCAGGAGTGCTTCACCTGCATTTCAGGAAGTGTTATTTGTGCTATTATATACAAACGTTTTGGTATGAAGTACATAGGATAGACCGGTTTACGTTTATGAGATCGTTTTCATCAACATCTTAGCGATATTTCTAAGAGGGTTCGGACCCCTGTGGCTAAACATTTTTGCCTTAGGAACATAGAGGAAAACAAACTTTCTGTTAATGCGATCCGCTCTTGTTCTGCTGATTTACAATCTCGGAGGGTCCTAGACCTGCGTCTTATTTTCCAAACTGGCTGTCTCCACCCACCTGAAATTAACAATGTCCTCAGCTTCCTTTAACGTCTTTAGTTTCCTACATTTTCTGTTAATTTTACTCTGCTTTCACGTTTCTCTCGCCTAGATTCCCTCCTTTCCCCACCGTCACCTTCTCTTCTTCTCTGGTGGCCTATAAGTGTTTATTGCCCCTCCTTGTCTTGCCTTTCATTCACCATTTTCATATTATCTCTCCGCTTTCCTTTACCCTCCCCCTCCCCCCACACACACACCTGCTTCTCTAGTGACCTACAGATGTTTATTGCCCTTCATTTCTCCCCTTTTCCCGCCTCTTATTTCCGATTGGCTTCATTTGCTCTCCTTTGTGCCCCCCCGTGATCTCTACGCCTCGTCAATGGAACACTCATTCTTGTGTTTCCTACTTAGGAAGATGCCACTAAGATACGTTTTTCGTTTAGTTATATTTCGTGTGTTGTGTGTGTATGAAATCCTCGAAAAAGGCTCACCCCGAAATATTGGATGATGTATGTTTTTTCATTTATACATTCTGATCTTACTCTTATACTTTCTATTCGTTTTTTCTCACTTTTCTCACTTTACTCACTCCCTCTGCCGTCCTCTAAAACTGCACTATACACCTCCGTCTATCTTTATTAGATCAGGAGCTAGAGAAGAAGATGGTGGTGGGGAATGGGAGGAAAGGAAGGGCAGCTGCGACATAACGTGAACCTGCCGAATTAAGAACTGCAGCGAAATGAACTGGGACTTTTTATGGTACCAGGCGTTGCAGACGTCGTAAATTGAACACTTGCCCACTTGTTGTTGAGGCTAACCAGATCTTTATCTCTACGCCCATGTTATCAGTTCAAGAGGACTGCACCTGCACTTCACACAATGTTATTATGTGCAACCATTGCGATATGAAGTATATGGGGAGATCTGTTTGCGCTTAGGAGACCTTTATCGTCAACATCTTAACAATATTTCCATGAGGGCATGGACCCCTATGGCAAACACAGAAAGCACAGGGGAAAACGCGACATCTCTGTTAGTGCAATCTGCTCCTGTTCTTCTAATGTGCGATCTGGGAAGGCTCCAGAAGAGAGCCTTATTTTCCACTTCGGCTGGTTCCACGCAGAGCTGGAATTAACAATATATTTAGCTTACTTTAAACTTCTTTAGATGTCCACTATTTTCTACTATTTATACTCAAATTTCTTGTCTTAGCCCTGCTCATTTTTTTGCAGTTCTTCGTTCATCAGTTTCACGATATCTCCCATCCTTTCTTCTTCCACCCTCCCCCCCCCCCACCACCACCACCTTCTTTTCTACCTCCTGATCGCTTTCCTTCTCCCCCTCCCTTTTTACACGTATAGTTCTCTCACTTTCAACTCTGCTAACATCGATTGTTTCAATCTGTTTTCCTGTGTGGTCTCCCAGCCTCGTGTCTAGGGCGCATTCTGTTGTATTGTGTACCATGAGGAATCCCACAAAGTAAAGTTTATCATTTTCATTTTTCTTCTTTTCTTATATGTTGTTTTGTTTCTGTATGTATTCCTTAAGAAAGACTCAGGCCTAAATATTGGATGTTGTATGTTTTTCATTATTTGTGTTTTCTCACTTTCCTCACTCCCTCTGTCACTTTGTAAAACTATACCATACACCTCTATGTACCTTTAGACATAAGATAAGTATTTCTCGTAATAAAACGTGCACCTATTTTGTGATATTCATGAAATTATGGGTTGTCATTATTTGTTTCCTTCTCTCCCATTAATAAACTACATTAGCCTCATTTCAATGTGTAAATCTGTGGTCAAATGATAACAAAATTAATATATCTGTCATAACAGGACACTGATAGTTGTAATATTTAATACTGATAATAACTATACTATAGATACATTCTACACTAGTTTGTGTGCAACACTCAAAATGTAAATTTAAAATGTGGGTAATATCTGGAAAATACTTTCAAATTACAAATGCGATGACAGGTATCGTATAAGTCTGTAGTTTATATAATAGATGACAGGTATCGTATAAGTCTGTAGTTTATATAATAGATGACAGGTATCGTATAAGTCTGTAGTTTATATAATAGATGACAGGTATCGCATACGTCTGTAGTTTATATACTAGGTAATACATACCGACTGTAGCAATCCCAGGTATATCAGATGTGGGGGTGGGGGGATAGAAAGATGTAAAAAATAATATTTAGTGCTTCTGCTCGCCACTGTTAATCAGCTTTCACTTGCTACTTAAGAAATAACGTTTAATTAAAAAGAAAACTATATAGAAAAAGAATTAAACATATTTTTATTAGACAAACTTTGCTGAGTGACAGAGATAATAAATTGAAACTACCAGTTATGTCAAGCTGCTTGCAAGTAACACGACCAGATTATAGACATTATATTTAAAGTGTACACGTTTTTTTCTATGTTATATATGCCTATGATGCGATGTTTAATTCTGTACTATAGCACGAGCATTTACACAATGCACTACAGTGTATGTAATAGATGCATTTTCAAAGAATAATAAAATGGCAATGCAATGTTAATAATTTGATTGTGACATGTTGCTTTTGGTAGTTTTTATCATCTTTGAGTGTAGAGATTGTGGAAGAACTTATTTATTATCTTTGAGTGTAGAGATTGTGGAAGAACTTATTTATTATCTTTGAGTGTAGAGATTGTGGAAGAACTTATTTATTATCTTTGAGTGTAGAGATTGTGGAATAAGTTATTTATCATCTTTGAGTGTAGAGATTGTGGAATAAGTTATTTATCATCTTTGAGTGTAGAGATTGTGGAATAAGTTATTTATCATCTTTGAGTGTAGAGATTGTGGAATAACTAATTATCATCTTTGAGTGTAGAGATTGCGGAATAAGTTATTTATCATCTTTGAGTGTAGATATTGTGGAATAACTTATTTTTGTCTCACTTTAACTATATAGTATGCTATAGTTGCATGCTCCACCAGTTTTTGTACAATATTCTCATGAATCAATTTAAATTTTCAGTCTATATCTGCAAACAATTTTCAACATAAGCAACTGTTATGATAAGTACTTTATATTTGTTTAGTTTAAATAAGAGAGAATTTTAAAAAGCAATACGTACGGTCTGTAGCAATCACAGATATATTTGTTGTATGGAGAAATACAAAACAAGAAAATAAAATTAATAATAATACTCGCCTCAGTTAACCAGCGATTTAGAAAGAAAATTATTACATCTTATATCCTTCCCGTGCCGCTAAACGTCACATAGGGTTCGCCAAGATTTTCTGTCTTTGGCGAGTTTTTCAATCTCATCAAGGGATGTTATTCTCACTGAACTGGCCTCTCTTAACAATGTCTTTTTTAGAGTTTCACGTGGTAAACCTTTTTTTTTCTTTGACCTGTTGTGTTCCACTTGATAGGTTATTTGGGGATCTTCTGACTGTTTCTTCTCATCACATAACCGACATACAAGTACGTCCATTGTCTTTTTTCTGATCACCCAAGAAACAGGTTGCTGTTTGCAGATCTATCTTATCTCTGCATTGTTGAATACGTTCCACTTTATACCGAGTATTTCCTTAGGCATTTGTTTTCAAAGGATTCTAATTTCTTGTCTATTTCTTTAGCTTTTCAGCTTTCACATACGTAAATGAGTGTGGAGGTTACATTTGAATTAACTGAATAATCTTAATTTGGCTTTTGGGCTTGAATGCAATATGTTCTCAAGATTCTTGAAGGTCAATGTTGCTTTTGCAGATCTAATTCTAACTTCCTTTCAAGTGTCACTATCCTGATCTATGTAGCTGCCGAGATATGCAAAACGGTTGACTTCTTCAACAGCTGTTCCTTCTACGTATGTTTGTCATTTGTGGTTAATGAGAAGTTTCATTATTTTTTTTTATCCTTGTTAATTTCAAGTCCTATTTTACAAACCAGTGAAGACAGGACATATGTTTTTACTTGCATTGATTTCACATTGTTACTGATAAGAGTTATGTTATCTGTAAAATCAGGATCTTCCAGCTGGATCTCATGTATCCAATCAATGCCTGTTTTACATGTACAGCATTTTTTCATTATAGAAAGAACATTTCGTTATTATAATTATATTCTTGAAAAAGAAACTAGCATGAGTCTAAGGTTTCAGTTTGCCTGGGACTGTATGGCAATAAATAATGTATCCACTAAACCTACAATGTGTTTATGATTTGAGAGAGTGAAACGCTGTATGTTTGAAGCCTGGCTCCAAATATCTGAGTGCAGAAAAAACAAGACAGTCCATTTATCTACCCACAGCCTTACATATCCTGCAAGTCTGCTGTTTGTAAGATAAAAAATGAAACTTTGCTACAGACTAAAGGGTGACGAAAATGCTGTAGAAAAGGAGGAGAACTAGCAGAAAAAAAACGTAATGTGAAATACATCACGATAGATAGACAGACAGACAACCAGATAAACAGACAGACAGACAGACAGATAGAAAGACAGACAGATAGATAGATAGATAGATAGATAGATAGATAGATAGATAGATAGATAGATAGATAGATAGATAGATAGATAGATAGATAGATAGATAGATAGATAGATAGATAGATAATACCTAATCTTCTTAATCTGTTTCGTAAGCAGAGGAAACATTTTAATATATTTTATCAATTTTTTGTGTTCTACTCTTGGGTATTTGGTTCTTCAGCATTTGTGATGTCTGATCCTGAGAACTAAATGCAGCCTAGAAAACAGCAGCTGTAACATTTGATATTGACTGTAATTTTTTTTCAGACAGATGCTCCAGCAGTTCTTCTTAAACATTCAAATAAATGAACTGCGAGTTCAGTCAAAAGCTGGAGAGTATTTCTAACTTATATAAAATGTCATGTGTTGTATGTGACAGATGTGTGCAGTTTAACTTCAGCAAATAAAAACTTCCACATTTCTGTAGAAACTGCTGTGTGTGGCATGACATTTGTCAAATAAGCAAAAGGAGAGAAAATTCTTGTCTCTGGTAATCTGTTTTAGTAGATTTATATCATCATCATCAGGTGTCCTGCCGACTGGCGTTGGCTATTATGCTTCTCCAGAGTACCCGATCCTTCATGCAGGCCATCAGCTCAGTTGGTGATCTCCTCTCACACCAACCCGTCAGACTGTCCAGTATCATTTCTCTTGGTCTTCCTCTTGATCTTCTTCCTTCTATTTTTCCTGTTGTTATAATATTTTCAATGCCCCCTCTTCTTATTGCATGTCCTATGAAAGTACATTGTCTCTCTCTTATCTTTTTGACAAGGTTTTTTTGTCTCTCCAGCTCTTCTCATACATTCTTCATTAGTTATTTTTGCTGTCCAAGGGATTCGCAACATTCTTCTAATAAACCACATTTCTGCTGCTTCCAATGATTTTTGTGCAGACTTGCCTATTGTCCATGATTCACTTCCATATAACAATATAGGTTCAATATAGCATTTTAGGACTCATTTTCTAACATTCATTGATAAAGATGTGTTGGCTAATATGTTTCTCATTCTCTGAAATGCAGTCTTTGCTTGGCCTATTCTGTTCCTAATTTCTGTTTTGCATTTCCCATCTGAAGTTATTACTGCTCCAAGGTATTTGAATTTCTGCACCTGCTTCAGAATGGTTCCGTTTAATTTAATACTGCATGCTGGTGGATTCTGTTTCTTAGAAATATAACCATAGTCTCTTCTTTTTGATGTTCAAAGTAAGACCTTTCTGTTCACTTTCTTTGGCGACTTTATCCAAGAGATTTTGCAGATCTTGTTGGTTCTCCGCTATCAGTACTGTGTCGTCAGCATACCGAAGGTTGTTAATAATATTGTGTTTATATAAAAACACAATTAGTACTAGTAAACATTCACTACGTAGAAAAGAAAATTAAACATCTTTCTCTTATTTGCACATATGTTTTTCTGAAATACACATTTAATCATGTGAAACTTTCATCTGTGTTATGCAGTTAAGAACTAGAATTATAACAAACTGAATATGTCTAAAGTGTTAAATAATCTGTGTTCCTTTTCAACTACCGAACACATCTTTACGGAAACAAAACATGAATGTGTGAGTTGGTGATATGTTATATAGTAAATAAGTTTTAGAATAAGACTTCGATATTGACAGATAACTTCTTGCAGTAAACATACACTTGCAGTTTGATACTGACTGCTGCTATGTCTTCTTTCACATGCAATATATTAGTTACAGGCACATTTAAAATTTATATTCAATTGAAAACTGGTGCAACGAAAACCACAGTATCACGCAATCTCACTTCCGAGACCCACCAAGAATACAGGCCCAAGCCCTACGATACTCTGAACCACTTGTGGTCCTCCCAGGGATCTCGTGTGGTCCTTTCGGGGACCACGGGACTTAATGAGGACCACAGGCGTAAATTCAGTGAGATCACAGGGCATTCTTGGTGGTGGAAGCGAACGAAGAAGAAGAAGAATATATTCAATTGAAAAGAAAGCGGACATAATTGTCAGAACAGTGTATATATAACAGAAGTTTAGAGTGTCAGAATCTTTTATTAATTTCTCAAAAGACAGTGCCAGTGTCAGGTACACATGAGCACAAGTTAGAAGAGTCAATATCAAATTATCACATCAAGGACAATACGCTTCAGTCTTCAACAGCTGTTGTCCCTGACTGATATCTGCAAACTACCTCTAGTTCAACATTTCTCTTTACTGAAAATAATTAAATATAACGACCTGGCAGTTGAATGTGACATTGAATTATTAACAGTAATTCTTTTTGAGGTAGATGTTTCAACATTTTTTTCTGCAGAATTCAAATATATTAAATGAACATTCGATGAAGATATTTAAAATTTACAAGACGTTCATTTTTGCTAATGGGAATAAACAGAAGAATACATACTGCCAGCTGGAACCATTGTGAAATAGAAGTGTGTTGAGTAACAAAAGGGAAATAAGCTGATCCTGTTCTAATTCTCGTCTCTGTTAATCAATTTCATTTACAAGTTCGAACATAAAAGCTATTGTAAAAAGTTCACATTTTCTGAAAATGAAATTTTAAATGTTATGTCTGTCTTCTACACAAAAACGTAGAAGAATCAAACAATTAAAAGTATATCTATTTCATGCATATATCACCTTGAAATGTTAGAAAATAGATAATCAAGACGGGTGTTCTTTCACTAATTAAAATACAGTTTAAAGGGAAAATGCATTTAAACAGTACATGACAATATTTTAACGGGAATTAAACTTATGAATGATATTTAGAAATTAGATAAGTATTTCTCGATATAAAACGTGCACCTGTTTTGTGATATTCATGAAATTATGGGCTGTCTTTATTTTTTCTTTCTCTCCCATTAATAAACTACATTAGTCTCAGATTCAGTGTTTAAATCTGTAGTCAAATGATAACATATGTGATATATCCGCCATAACAGGACATTGATAAGTGTCACATCCAATACTGATAGTCAATCAATCAAGTGCCGTGCCGCGTGACGTAGGCGATCATTTCTCTCCCCAGTTCCCTGTCTTCAGACTTGATTATGAGATCCGCCGGTGACTTTCTTCCTAGCCACACTGACAGCCCATCCAGTAAATTCTCTTTCTCTGTCTTCCTCTGTCTCTTATTCCCTCAATTTTTCCAGTTGACACAATGTGTTCCAATTTTCCACTTCTCAGAAAATGTCCTACAAATCTCGCTTGTCTGCCTCTAATCTGTGCTGTAATTTGCCTTTTAACTCCAGCCTCTCTTAAGACTTCTTCGTTGGTTTTCTTAGCTGTCCATGGGACTTTCAAAATCCTTCTTATGAACCACATTTCCATGGCATCTATTTCTCTGTACTCTCTTATTCATGGACTATACTTCACATCCTTAAAACACAATTGGCTCGATGTAACATTTAAGTGCTCGGAATCTTGTTTCCATTGATACGGATCTGTTGCACAAGATGTGTCTCATTTTCTGGAACTCTGACTTGGCCTGAGCATGTCTGCTTTTTATTTTGTTGTGAAATTTCCCATCAGCTGTTATAATTGTTCCTAAGTACTTGAATTTATCTACTTGCTTCAGATTTGTGCCATCGATGGTAATGCTACATTTTGGTGGTATTCTTTTCTTTGAGGTGAGAATCATTTCAGTCTTCTTTGTATTCAGGCTGAGACCTTTACTTTTACTTTTACAAACCACAATGTTCAGATCAGCCTGTAGTTCCTCTTCACTTTTAGCACTCAGAACTGTGTCGTCTGCATATCTTAAGTTGTTACGGTTGTACCCTCAATTGATATTCCTGGCAAGCTCTCTATGTTTAACATTATGTTTTCACTGTATAAGGAGAAGAGGTCAGGAGATAGAACACATCCTTGTCTCACTCTCAATTTTATGTCGTGGAATGCTTCTATTTCGTTTTCAATCTGCATTGCTTTTGATTGCAGCCAGTATATGTTTTTGATTAGCTTCAGATCTTTCCATAAATGTTGATGTCTTCCAGCATTCTTATAATTTCTGTGTGTCTCACTTTATCAAATGCTTTATAGCAGTCTATGAAGAATAAGTATAGATCTGTCTTTACTTCTATTTATCTTTCCATCAATGTTCTCGGTGTATATATAGCACTACTTTTGCTTTTTCCTTCGACGAAGCCACACTGTTCTTCAGCGATTTCTGGTTTTATTTTGCCCCTGACTCTTCTCATGACAATACGAAGCAGGATTTTGGTAACATGGCTCATTAGACTAATGGTTCGATGGTCTTTACATTCAACTGCATCTTGTTTCTTTGGTAGGGCAGTGAAAACTGATTGTAAAAGGTCTGATGGGACATGGTTACTGTTATAGATGTCATTCAGCAATTTGGTGAATATCTATGCGAAGCTCTCCTAATGCTTCCAATTCTTCCTTGGTAATGTTTATCTGTTCCTGGTGCTTTGTTGTTCTTCATGTGTTTGATGGCTTCTTCCACTTCTGCGTTTAATATTTGAGGCCCTTCACTATTATTTCATATATCTATTTCGCCTCTTTTGTCCTCATTTAATTCTGTAATGTATTCGTTCCATCGTGCCATTATTTCATTTCTGCCTATTACTGTATGCCCATCCTTTGACTTCAGGCAACCAGTCTTGTGGTATGCCATTTTGCTTGTTAACTCGTTTATTTGTTTGTACATATCTCTTGCGTTTCCATGATGGCGTGTCTCTATTTAATTACATTTCTTATTTAGCCACTCTTCTTTAGCTTTATTGCATTTGTGTCTTACTTCCTTATTTATTTTGTTCTATTCATCTTTATCTTCCTTAAGGCTTCTTCTCTGATCCATTAGTTGCAACATTTCTTCTGTCATCCACCCCTGTTTAGCGTGTCTTTTATTTGGAGGTAGGATTTCGATAGATGTTTGCTGAATTGAGTCTTTAAGCATATTCCATTGTTCATCAATCGTTTCAATCTTCTCTATAGCATTATACCTATTATGTACTATGGTCCTATATTGTTCTTGTATTGTCTTATCTTTCCGTAACAGCTCTCTATCTAGTTCTTTGTTTTTAGCTGCTACCTACTTATTCTTTGTGTGGCCCACGTGATCTCTGTGCATCTTCTGTTGGACACCCATCTCTGTTTTCTACTTCTGGAGGAGGCCATATTAAGATAAATTCTGCGTTTAGTTATTTGTATTTGTTTTTGTCTCCTCTGTGCACGTAATCCTTGAAAAAGGCTCACGCTGAAATATCAATGTTATATGTTTTTCATTTATACTTTCTCATACTTTTTATTCTTTTTTTTCACTTTACTCAATCCCTCTGCCACTTTGTAAAACTACACCATACACCTCTATCTACCTTTATTATATAATGTAACCATTAACACTCTGTCTGATATGCACCAGAAACCTTTCACAGTTCTTGCTGTCTTCTTATCCAGTACTATGCCAACTCCATTTCTACACTGGTTCCCCATGAATATATTATTTTGAAGTCTTTATGATCTCTGATTCAGTCCATCTCCTTTCATATAAACCAAGGATGTTAATTTCCATTGTTTTCACTTCTTGTTCGACGTTTTCAAGTTTTCCAAGTTCTGTTAGTGTTCTAACGTTCCATGTTGCAATTCCTGTGTTGTTACTTGTGTTTTCTTTGCGTACAGTAGTTAGATGACGATCTGATATCGCCTGTAGCACGTGATAGCCCCTGCCGGACGAAGTGGTTCCACTGGAACAAATAAAAGAGATCGCGACTGCAGTAAAACTGGTTTAAATAATAAAGGTAGATAGAGGTGTATGGTGTAGTTTTACAAAGTTACAGAGGGAGAGAGTAAAGTGAGAAAAAACGAGTAGAAAGTATTAGAATGTATAAATGAAAAACATACAACATCCGATATTTCGGCGTGAGCCTTTGTCAAGGATTACATGCACAACGAGACACCAAAAAAAAACAAAAAAAACAACGAGTATCTCCAGAAGTAGGAAACAGAGAAATGTGTGTCTTAAAAGGACCACGCTGACCACACAAATGATACGTCGATAGAGCCAGTCATAAAGAAGAGATAGAGAGAGAGGAGGAAAACAGGTGGTAGAAAGGGGTGGGGGGAAAGGCAATAGAAACATGATAGCCGCTAGAGGAGGAGGTGTCTGGAGTGTGGGGAGGGAAGCGGAGAGATAATGAATGAAAAACATAAACACCTGCAGGGAGAAAATGTGAAACTGGTGAATAGGACAAGACCCTATAAACACCAATATGTTGCCAGAGAAGAAAAGGGGGTGGTGGTAGGGAGGGGGTGGGCTAGGAGGAAGAAAGTAGAGTGAAAGAAAAGGAAGTGGAAAACTAAAGAAGTTACAAAAAGCTGAAGACACTATTAATTCCAGCTGGATGGAGTCAGCCATCCTGGAAAATAAGGCCCTGTTCTAGGACCCTCCGAGCTAGTACATCAGCAGAATAAGAGCGGAGCGCACTAACAGAAATGTCTGTTTTCCCCTGTGCTTGCTAAACCTCACTGTAGCTAGGACGGAGTGAAACTAGTACTCACGTACCACCCTCATAGCTTGGCAGTTAAAAACATACTGTTTCGCCGTCTCCACCTCCTCCAGACCGAGCCTCATACACGTGAACTTTTTGAGGAACCCCCAATGGTAGCCTACAGACGGGACAAGAACCTCAGGGACCTTTTAATTCGTAGTCATCTTAAGACAGATGACACTTTTTATGGTACCAGACTTTGCGGATGTCGTAGATGCAACACTTGTCCGTTTGTTGTCGAGGCTAGCCAGATCTCCTTCCCTAAGTCCGCGTTATCAGTACAGGAGGGTTTCACCTGTACTTCACGAAATGTTATTTATGTTATCATGTGCAAACGTTGCGGTTTGAAGTAAATAGGGGAGACTGGCTTACGCTTAGGAGATCGATTTTGCCAGCATCTCAATGATATTTCTAAGAGGGCCTGGACACCTGTGGCTAAACATTTTTGCCTTAGCAACCACAGGGGAAAACAGGACATTTCTGTTAGTGCAATCCGCTCTTGTTCTGCTGATGTACGATCTCCGAGGGTCCTAGAACTGCGCCTTATTTTCCAGGATGGCTGTCTCCATCCAGCTGGAATTAACAAGTCTTCAGCATTTTGTAACGTATTTAGTTTTCCACTCTCCTTTTTGTGTGTTTTATTCTACTTTCTTTCTCCTAGCCCACCCCTCCCTACCACCACCCCCTTTTCTTCTCTGACAACATATTAGTGTTTATAGGGTCTTGTCCTATTCACCAGTTTCACATTTTCTCCCTGCAGGTGTTTATATTCTTCATTCATTATCTCTCCGCTTCCCTTCCCCACCCCCGACACCTCCTCCTCTAGCGGCTATCATGTTTCTATTGCCTTTCCCCCCACCCCTTTCTACCACTTGTTTTCCTCCTCTCTCCACCTCTTCTTTACGATTGGCTCTATCGACGTATCCTTTGAGTGGTCAGCGTGGTCCTTCTAAGACACACATTTCTCTGTTTCCTACTTCTGGAGGAGGCCACATTAAGATAAGTTCTTCGTTGTTTTTTTTCTGCTGTCTCGTTGTGTATGTAATCCTCACGAAATATCGGATGTTGTATGTTTTTCATTTATACATTCTCATATTTTCTATTCGTTTTTTCTCACTTTACTCACTCCCTCCCTCACTTTGTATAACTACACCATACACCTATATCTATCTTTATTATATGGTTCCACTGGAACCCCCATTAATGTCGTTATGGTTCAAAGAATTCTGGATTGTCATGACTGTTCTTGGGAATGTACAGTGTTGGTTTGCCCTTGGCTTCTACCTGTTTGTTTATAGTTTACTCCACTAGCCTTTGACTCTGGGGTTTGAAATCAGAGTTTTCCTTCTCCTAGATGAGCTGCCAACAAAAACTAACGAGTCTCATCTACCCGAAGTGTCTGGTTTTCAGGCGCCAGATATGAGCTTTTCGCCCCTTCTCCTGTCATTTTAAACAGTTCCGCCACGAGAAGGCCAGGAGCTGGACCTGGACTGTCAGAGGCTATTTGAGACACATGCCTGGGAGGCATTTAACTGAAGTGGAGAGCTCCACCCCACCTCCGGCTGTTACAGTCCTTAATAAAACTAATGATCTATCTATAATAATAAAAATATTATAGATGCATACTACACTAGTTTTTGTGCAACATTCAAAAATGTAATTATACATTTTCGATAAGTATCAAATTACACGGCTGATGACAGGTATCGTATAAGTCTGTAGTTTATGTAATAGATAATACACACCGACTGTAGCAATTCCAGGTTTATCAGATTTAGGGAGGAAAAAAACATTTTAAAAACATAATTAATCCAACTGCTCGGTTCCTTTCATCAGTTTTAATTATCTACTTAATAAATAACATTTAAGTAAAAAGAAAAACTTACTAAAAAAAAAACGGGTTTTCATTATCGACAAACAAACTTGGCTGAGTGACGAAGATAATAAATTACGACCACCAGTTATGTCATACCAGTCTCACGGGTGACCAGGAGAAGGAGATTTACATATGTTGTTCACTTGATGAGAAGAAATGATCAGAGAATCCCAAAACAAGCTATCAAGTGGATCACAACAGGCCGAAGAAAAAGAGGCAGACCGCATGAAACTCTGAAGAGGACATTATTAAGAGAGGCCAAATTAACAGGCATAAGATCCCTTGATGAGGTTGAAAGACTTGCTGAAGACAGGAAAAATTGGAAAACTACTTTGCGAGCCCTGTGTGACGTTTAACGGCACGGGAAGGATATAAGATATATGTAGGAATTATGTCATGCCGCTTACAAGTAACATGATCAATCTATACAGGTGGCATAGAAAGAGTTAAATTTTTGAAATGTTATATTTCTACAAAATGGGGCATGTAAGTCTGTATTATAGCTCCGTATTTACACAGAGAACTAGCTTATTTATTAGATATATTTTCGAAAATTAATAAAATATTTTAAACATCACAGTGCACTGTTAATCATTTGATTGGACGGATAGATAGATAGATAGATAGATAGATAGATAGATAGATAGATAGATAGATAGATAGATAGATAGATAGACAGATAGATAGATAGATAGATAGATAGATAGATAGATAGGCTTATTTACACAATTACTTAATCACAGTTAATCATGTGAAACTGTCCTCGTTTTTAAGCTAGAAACTAGAATTATAAGAAACTGAATATATAAAAAATGTTAAATCTGTGCTCCTTTTTAAAGCACCGAATTCATCTTTACGGAAACAAAACATGGATGTGTTAATAATGACATGTTTTATAGGAAATACCTTTAAGAATATGATTTATCTATTGAGAGATAATTTCTTGTAGTAAACATTGACTAGTTTGATATTGGTGGAAATATTAATTGCTATTATGTCTACTTTCACAAGCGATATATTAGATACAGGAAGATATATATCTTGTATTTAACTGACAACAAAAAGGCAATAATTGTCGTCACAGTGTATACGTAACTGATGTTTAGAGAATCTCAATCTTTTTATCATTTCTAAGTATATAGCGTCAGTGTCAGATATGCTAGAGCACAAATGTTTCACCACATCACCTATTTATGTTACAAGAGTCAGTGTCAAGTTATCACATCACATCACATCACTTCACTTAATTGTAATATTTGCATGTGCCATAAAGTGTCATTGTGTACTATATACGTACGTTATAAAGTGTCATGATTGTATTATGATAGTAAAAAGTGAGTTTGTCGAACATAGAACATGTTTGTGTCTCTGCTGTGTGAAAATAGGAATCTGAACCAAGGCTTGAGAAGTCTGAATGTACAGACACTAACTATGTTGACTGTGAAAGTTTCTTTCTACCCATCACCTGCCATATCTTAAAAGTCTGCTAGTTTTCTGCAAGTCTCAAACTTGGTCTTCATTACAAGGGGAGGTTCTCAAACAGGAACGGACTATTCAAGTGAAATAGTCAAGACACAAAACAAAATGATGCTGCATACATATTTCCTCCAACTGTGCTTGCTTCTCGGACTTTTGTAAAGATATATTTTATATGACTTTGTATTTATCTGTGTATGTTAATAATCTTATAGGATTTATGATTTGTATGTATGACAAACTGTCTAGAAAGAATTATTATATGTTGTGCATGTGTTTTTCTTTGTGTGTGTGTGATTATATATCTGGATGAAATCCTATTTGTGTGTTGAGTGCCTGTGAGTGTATGATTATAGCCGGGATGAACTCTGACATGAGTTTGTGTATGATTATAGCCGGGATGAACTCTGACATGAGTTTGTGTATGATTATAGCCGGAATGAACTCTGACATGAGTTTGTGTATGATTATACAAAGGATGGACGTTGATTTAGGTTTGAGTCTATGATCAGAAACTGAGTCTGCTCTGTTTTGTGTGTAACTCGACTACTTTTTGAGACTGACTATATAAAACTAAATCAACATTAATCCACGTAGTAAAGGTGTGATAACAACATATTAGACAATGTAAAACAAATGTGGGAACGGTTTTATTCATTCCAATAATTGCATAAAGTTGTTCATAAATTTGTGCTTTCAAATATTCAGTGTTCTCTGACTTGACTTGATCTGATTACAAACTAAATGAATTCTAACCTGCGTTTATTATTAAAGAGGTCGGGGAGGGGATACAATAATGTGTGTGTGTGTGTATGATTATAGATGAGATGAGGGAAACAAGACCAAGGGCTTGACCAAGACAGAGATGGAAAGACAACATAGGACCTGATATAAAAGAAACTGGTGTCGCCAAATAGAGAGAGAAGATTAGGAATAGAGAGGAATGGAGGCGAACTTTATCTGCAGCAATGAGGCTTAATGGCTCGGAAAGCTGAAGAAGAAGAAGAATAAGAAGAAAAAGAAGAAGAAGAAAAAGAAGAAGAAGATGAAGAAGAGGAAGAAGAAGCAGAAGAAGAAGAAGAAAAAGAAGAAGAAGATGATGATGATGATGATGATGATGATAAATGGGAGAACCATGGGCCTCTTGGGAATGTTATGGTGATGATAAAACATGTTTCACATCTACTTGCATCATCTTGATTCATGAATTTTCTACGCTAAGTTTTAAAAATTTGTATCCAGATGTTTCACGTACCGTTTCAAATATTATTTTTGAAATATTAATAGAAAATGAAAAAAAAAAACTCCCAGTTTTTTTCTCCAGAACCGGAAATTGGTTATTTTATGTCGATAAAAACATGACGTGCCAGGTTTAGTTTTATGATAAAAAAGTGTTCTTCTGTTGCGGATTTTCTGTTAAACATCACATGACAGTATAATTCAGTCTTTAACAGCGTTCTTCCTGACTGATATATGCAATCTTCGTCAAGTATAAAATTCTCTTTTTATTTAAAATAATTAAATCCAGCGGTCTTGCAATTGTAGCTGTGACAGTGAATATTGTTTCACTGAATTCTGTTTCACATAGATGTTTCAACATTTTGTCTTCAGTAATTCAGATATATGAAGGGAACATTCGATCAAGAACTTGAAAATGTACAAAACGAATAGGTGCACCAATAAGTAACACAGATGCATTAAGGTTATCTTAACGGAAAGAAACAGAAGAATACATACCGCCTTCTGGAATCATTGAGAAATAAACTTGTGTTTAGTAGTAAAAGGGAAATAAGCAAATCTAGTTCTAATTCTCTTATCCGTTTATTCATTTTCTTGTACAGGTTAGAACACAAAACATATCGTAAAATGTTCACATTTTCTGAAAATAAAATTGAAAACGTTTTGTTTCTCTTCTACACAAGAAAGGAGAAAAGTCACACATTTAAACCCACATCTAGGTCATGCACATAACAGGTAGAATTGTCAGAAAATTGACATATGGAAATTAAAAAGTGTGTTCTCGAGATAATCAGAACGTATCGTAACAGCAAACTGCATTTAAATATCCGTCCTGCAACAGCTTTTGAGCTACATTCAAATACGTAAATTTAAAGTTTAGTTAAATATATGAAAAATATTTCCAAATTACACAACTGTAATAACAATTTATGTAACAGAGAATTTAAGAATCAATACATACTGACTGTAGCAGTCCCAGATATATCAGGCGTGGGGAGTAACAAAAGATAAAAAAATAATTATTAATAATGCTCGCTTCCCTTAATCAATTTTCAATAACTGTTTTAGGAGTAATATTTAATTTAAAAAATAGATTTGTAAAAAAAAATAAATAAACAAACAAACATAATTTTACTATCCACAAAAAAATCTTGCTGCGTGACAGAGATAATAAATTAAAACTGCCAATTATAAGAGGCTACTTGCAAGTAACATGATCAGATTATAGATATATACTTAAAAAGTTAAAGGTGTTTGAATGTTATATATGCACATGATGCGACATTTAATTCTCTACTATAGCACGCGTATATAAACAATGAACTACAGTGTGTGTAGTAGATACATTTTCAAAGAATGATAAGATTATATTTAAAAAGTGGCGGTGCAGTTTTAGTCATTTGATTGCGACATGTTTCTTTTGATGATCGTTATCAAGAATGTATCCTTTACTGTAGGTAAGGTAAAATTCCTGTTTACACGACATTAATATGGGGAATACAGTGTTAGTCCCGTATTTTCCATGACCTTCCTCACATGAAAGTGTGATGGGGTCAGTATCACGCCTGGCGGCTTTACCTTCCCAGATTTCTCTAGTACCCATCTTTAGAGGCTGGGTGAACCCTGGGGCCTTTTTTGTACGTACCAGAAAAAGTCCCACTGCTGGGACTGAACCCGGTACCACCTGATTAGCAAGCCGAGAGCCTAACCACTCGGCTAACGAGGCCGTCCCCTTAATATAGAGATTGTCTAATAAGTAATTTTCTTTCATTCATCGTAACAGATTTTTAAAATTAAATTTCTATTTGGCAAACATTGTAGGATAGTAAAGAGCGTGTCTCTGCTAAATCTAGGACTTGCTTGTTAATCGGGAGGTTTGAACTCGGGCTTGAAGTATCTGAGTGCAGGAACTCTAAGACTGTTGGTGGTGAAGATTTCGTCTATCCATCATCTTACATATCCTGCAAGTCTATCACGTTTAGTGATGTATATATCTCCCTCTTCACTTCTTCTTCTTCTTCTTCTTTTTCTTCTTCTTCTTCTTCTTCCGCTTTCTGAGCCATTAAGGTTCATTGCTACAAATAAAGATCGCCTCTTTTTCTCTTTTCCTACTGTGCTCTCTCCAGTTAGTGACACCAGTTACTTTTATATCCTCTTCTATGTTGTCTTTCCATCTCTGTCTTGGTCTACCAGTTGATCTTGTTTCCCTCATTCCTTGTGCATTCATATTTGTTGTTTGTATATTTTCTTAAATTCTTTCGACATGCCCCAGCTAGCGTAGTCTGTTCAGTTTCAAGATAATTTATAATTGGATGGGATTTAAATAAGTTGTTCAGCTCAGTGTTCTTTCTAGTAACACATAATAATTACTGTATGATTTTATAACATTACACGGAGCCACTGCAGTAAACCTGTGATACCAAAATTTAAAAACTAGAAAAAAAAGTAGGAATTGCTTTATTGCTTAAGGAGTTCACAGTTGGGACGTTCCGGCGTGAGCCTTAACCATACAAAAACATACGGGACAAAGAAATAGAGAGAGAAGATAAAGTATGGTCACTGAACTGGCCTCTCTTAACAATGTCCTCATCAGAGTTCCAGATAATATGGGATGTATTATTTAATACTTATAATAATCATGGTATAGATGCATACTACAGTAGTTTTTGTGCAACATTCAAATAAGTAAATTTAAAATTTCGATAAGTATCTGAAAAAATATTTCAAAATTACACAAGTATAATGACAGGTATCTTTGAACTCTGTAGGTTATATCTCTCGTAACAGAGAATTTAAGAAGCAATACGTACTGACTGTAGCAATCCCAGAAATATCAGATGCGTGGAGGAATAAATGATAAGAAAACATACTTAATGCTACTGCTCGATTCCGCTAATCAGTTTTCACAAACTGTTTTAAGTCCAATATTTAATTTAAATTTCAAATTTCTCTAAAAAAGATGTTTTAATAATCGACAAACTTTGCCGCGTGACAAAGATAATAAATAAAAGCAACCAATTATGTCAGGCAGCTTGTAAGTAAGAAAGACATTATATAAAAAGAGTTAATTTGTTTTCTATTTTAAATTTGCACATGATGCAGTGTGTAAACCTGTACTATAGCACATGTATTTAAACAATGAACAACTCTGTATGTAATAGAAGCATTTTGAAAGAGTAATAAAATCATGTTTTAAAAGATTCTTAGATCAAACAGACCGAGAAACATACAGACGGACGGACAGACAGACAGACAGAATGAATGAATGAACGAATGCTCTTTATTTGAAGATGGTGAAAGGTTCTAAGGACTGTTAAAGCCGGAGGTGGGGTGAGGGATACGCTCTCCACCCCAATTAAATATCTCCAAGACGTGCTTCTCAAATAGCCTCTGACAGTCCATGTCCAGCTCCTGGCCTTCTCGTGGCAGAACTGTTTAAACTGGCAGGAGAAGGGGCGAAAGGTGAGTATCTGGCTCCTGAAAACCAGATTCTTCGGGTAGATGAGACTCGTTAGTCTTGGTTGATAGCTCATCTAGGAGAAGGAAAACTCTGATTTCAAACCCGCAGGTGGCGACATTCTTGAGCTGCCGTGCGTGGTATGAAACTCCTCCAAGGCAATGAAGAAAAATGCGATTAAGGTTGTCGTGCAGCGCCGTCGTGGAAAAGGTGAAGGAAAGGATTAAGTGAAGTAACCAGTAGTCTCGATGTCAGGACTACTCAAATTACGGCACCTCTCATCTAGAGGCCGGTCCCGTCCTGTATACACCCATACTGCGGCAGATTGCCTAAACCGGCTTAACCCTGGGGTGAAACTTACTGGTGGCGAGGATTCGTCCTCCTGTACAAAACTTTCGTCCTGGTCACAACTAGGAAGGGTATCTCCACGACCACAAAATGATAAAGTCGGAGACACTGGACCAGGGCGGTCTAGAGAGGCAACCACCTCCCACCCGGCTGGGATGTATGCGTATCCTAATCACGCTGAGGTTTTCCGGTGAGAAAGTCCAACTCTAGATTAAACTGGTGCAAAGTAAACCACGATGTCACACAATCCTGTTACATTCTACCCTTTACTGCTCCATCTTTCATTCTTCCCCCACACTCGATTTAATACGGCATACAAAATTACATGAATATATATATATATATATATATATATATATATATATACAAGAAATCAGTACATAGAAAGATAAACAGCAACAGCCTACAAGAAGACAATACTAACATTAATTTCAACCAGGATTGTGCCAATCATTCCACAACACCCAGTGAAGTAGAGGAGATAGGTATAGATGAATTATGGAATTCTTACAGCACAGCCATAATCACAGCAGCTAAAGTAATCGTTGGACTGAAAAAACCAAATAGAAAAGCATGGATATCTAAAAGCACATGGAAGTACATACATGAAAGACAAGCAGAAAATTTTATATGTTGAATGTAAAAATAGACCTTGGAAAAGATCTGGTGAAAGCAACATACAAAGAAATAGACAAGAAAGTAAAAAGTTCAACTAGAAGGGATAAAAGAGAATACATAGACAATATGGCGAAAGAGGCAGAAAAAGCAGCAAAAACAGGAGACAGCAAACCTCTATATAACATACAAAAGAAGCTAACAGGTACTATTACATCTAAAGAAAAACCAATCCTTAGCAAAACTGGAACCCTATTAACATCAAATAAAGACCAAAAGCAAAGATGGGCTGAACAATTCCAAGAAATACTTAATAGACCACACCCAAAGAATTGTTAAACCTTGAAACTGACTTACCAGCCCCACAACTAAATGTCAACCTAGATGAAATTAAATTGCATGAAACTGAAACAACAGTGAATTTAATGGCTAACAACAAAGCTGCAGGTGAAGATGAAATAACACCCGAAATGCTAAAAGCTATCAATAGTGACAACATGAGACAACTACAGAGAATGTTTAACAAGATTTGGAAAGAAGAAAAGGTTCCTTCTTAATTGAAAATGAAATCATTGTTAAAATACCAACAAAAAAAAACAACCTTAGTGACTGTAACAATTGGAGAGGAGCTACTTTAATATCAGTTGTGTACAAAGTATTTTGCAAGGTCATTTTGGATAGACTTAAAGATATAGTAATTACCGCAATGAGAGAAGAACAAGCAGGATTTTGAAAAGGGAGAAACTGTCACGATCAGATCTTTACTCTAAGAATAATACTAGAAGCGCATATTGAAAAGCAGAAACCACTAATACTGAACTTCATAGACTTTAAAAAGGCATTTGATAGCATACACAGAGATTCATTATGGAGAATTTTAAGTCTATATGGAATACCATCTAAAATTGTCAACATCATTAAGGACTTCTACAATAGATATGTTTGTGCAGTCAAGACAGAAGAAGGGATGAGTGAATGGTTCCAGATTGAAACAGGCGTGAAATAAGGACGTATACTGTCTCCTTTCCTTTTTGGAATTACAATAGACTTCATAATGAAAAAATGCTGCACATGTAATACAAGTATTGACTGGGTACATAGGACCCAACTAGAAGATCTTGCTTTTGCTGGTGACATAACTCTTATCAGTAACAATGTGAATTCCATGCAAGACAAAACAGATTGGCTGTCGTCACTGGCTAGCAAAATATGATTTGAAATTAACAAGGACAAAAGAAAAATAATGAAAATTCCCATTAATCAAAATGGAAAAATAAACGCAGAAGGGACAGATATTGAAGACGTCAATCAGTTTTCATACCTTGGCAACTACATAGACCAGGATGGTGACACCAGAAAGGAAGTTAGAATTCGAATTGCAAAAGCAGCATCGATCTTCAAGAATCTTGAGAACATATGGCATTCAAAAGTTATAAGCACAAAATCCAAGTTAAGAGTATTCAATTCAAATGTAATATCCACCTTCATTTATGCATGCGAAAGCTGGAAATCAACTAAAGAAATAGACAAGAAATTAGACTCCAAAAGAAAACTCCTAAGTAAAATACTCGGCATCAAGTGAAACGAATTCAAGAACAATGCAGAGATAAGACAGATGACTGAACAACCAGTCTCATGGGTGATCAGGAAAAGGAGATGGACATATGTTGGTCATTTGATGAGAAGAAACGATCAGAGAATCCCAAAACAAGCTATCAAGTGGAACACAACAGGCCGAAGAAAAAGAGGCAGACCGCGTGACACTCTGAAGAGGATATTATTAAAAGAGGCCAAATTAACAGGCATAAAATCCTTTGATGAGGTTGAAAGACTCGCCGAAGACAGGAAAAATTGGAAAACCACTTTGCGAGCCCTATGTGACGTTTAACGGCACGGGAAGGATATATATATATATATATATATATATATATATATATATATATACACACATAGTCTTTTAAAAAGCACTTGATAGCATACGCAGAGATTCATTTTGGAGAATTTTAAGACTATATGGAATACCATCTAAAATTGTCAACATCATTAGAGACCTCTACAATGGATATGTTTGTGCAGTCAAGACAGAAGAAGGAATGAGCGAATGGTTTCAGATTAAAACAGACATGAAACAACGATGTATATTTTGGAATTGCCATAGACTTTGTAATCAAAATATGCTGTACAGGTAAAATAGGCATTGATTGGATACATGGGACACAAATAGAAGATCTTCATTTTGCTGATGACATAACTCTTATCAGTGACAACGTGAAATCGGTGTAGAAAACAACAGATTCCCTCTCTTCCTTGGCTAGCAAAACAGGTCTTGAAATGAACAAAGACAAAACAAAAATTATGAATTTTCTCATTAATCAAGAAGGCAAAATGAACTTGGACGTAACAGCTGGTGATAAAGTAAACCAATTTGCATATCTCGGCAGCTACATAGACCAGGATGGTGACACCAGGAAGGGAGTTAGAATTAGAATTCCAAATGCAGCATTGTCCTTAAAAAATCTTGAGAACATATGGAATTCAACAGCTATAAGCACAAAAACCAAGTTAAGATGATTCAATTCAAATGTGATATGCACCTTACGTATGCATGCTGGAAATCAACTAAAGAAATAGACAAGAAATTAGACTCTTTTGAAAACAAATTCCTCAAAAAATACTTGGTGTAAAGTTGAATGAATTTAAGAAAAACAAAAAGATAAGACAGATGAGCAAACAACAACCTGTCTCATGGGTGATCAGAAAAAGAAGATGGACTTATGTAGGCCATGTGAAAATTTCTTTCTACCCATCACCTGCCATGTCTTAAAAGTCTGCTAGTTTTCTGTAAGTATGGACATTTGTCTTCATTACAACAGGAGGTTCTCAAACAGGAACGGACTATTCAAGTGAAATAGTCAAGACACAAAACAAAATGATGCTGCATACATATTCTCTCCAACTGTGCTTGCTTCTCATGGGAGTTTTGTAAAGAAATATTCTATATGGCTTTGTATTATTATATGTATGGCAATATCTAGAAGAAAGTATGATTTATGTGTTTGTGTGTTGTGCTTATGGTGATTATATATTTGAATGAAATCTTATGTGTGTGTTTGAGTGCTTGTGTTTGTATGATTATACAAATGATAAACGCTGATTTACATTCTGTGATCAGAAACTGACTCATCTCTGTTTTCTGTGTAACACGGCTACTTTCTCAGACTGGCAATATAAAACTAAATATACAGAAAATTACGTAATAAAGGTGTGATAACAAAATATTAGATTATTTAAAACAAAGGTACTAGCTGTTTTATTCATTAATGTAAATGTGTAAAGTTCGTTTTAAATTTTTCTTCTCAAATTTTGAACATTATGATTTGACTTAGTATGCTCATAAACTGAAGATATTCTCATCTGTGTGTATGAGTAAAGAAGATATTCTCATCTGTGTGTATGAGTAAAGAAGATATTCTCATCTGTGTGTATGAGTAAAGAAGAGAGGGGAGTGGAGGAGGATTTGCCTGCGGCTGGTATAGTTGGGAGAAGCATGAGCCTCACAGGAATGTTGTAATGATGATGATGATGATGATAATGATGATGATAATGATGATGATGATGATAATGATGATGATGATGTTAAAACATGTTTCTCGCGTAGTTTATTTTCAGAATCAGGAAATTCGTTATTTTATGAGCACCAGGTTTATTTTTATAATAAAAAGTGTTCTTGTGTTATGGATGTTCTATTTAACATCATAGGACACTATAGTTCAGTCTTCACAAGCTGTTGTCCCTGACTGATGTCGTCAAACTAAGTCTGGTACAAAATTCTTCTTTTATTTGAAATAATTAAATCGCCGGCCAGCAGTTGTAGCTGTGAATATTGACAGGAATTCTGTTTCACAAAGATATTTCAACATTTTGTCTGCAGAGTTCAAATATATAAAAATGAACATTCGATCAAGACCTTGAAAATTTAAAAAAAAAAACAAGAAAAGATTCACCAGTAAATAAAACATATACGACCATTTCATCTTAATGGAAAAAGAGCAATACTTACCGGAAACTGGAACCATAGAGAAATAAAATTGTGTTCAGTAATATTATCTTATATCTTGTATCCTTCCCGTGCCATTAAACGTCACATAGGGCTCGCAAAGTAGTTCGCCAATTTTTCCTGTCTTCGGCGAGTCTTTCAACCTCATCAAGGGATTTTATGCCTGTTAATTTGGCCTCTTTTAATAATATCCTCTTCAGAGTTTCACGCGGTCTGCCTCTTTTTCTTCGACCTGTTGTGTTCCACTTGACAGCTTGTTTTGGGATTCTCTGATCGTTTCTTCTCATCAAATGACCAACATATGTACATCTCCTTTTCCTGATCACCCATGAGACTGGTTGTTTAGTCATTTGTCTTATCTCTGCATTGTTCTTGAATTCGTTCCACTTGATGCCGAGTATTTTCCTTAGGCTTTTGTTTTCAAAAGAATCTAATGTCTTTTCTATTTCTTTAGATGTTTTCCAGCTTTAGCATGCATAAATGAGGGTGGATATTACATTTGAATTGAATAGTCTTAACTTGGATTTTGTGCTTATAACTTTTGAATTCCATATGTTCTCAAAATTCTTGAAGATTGATGCTGTTTTTGCAGTTCTGATCCTAACTTCCTTTCTAGTGTCACCATCCTGGTCTATGTAGCTGCCAAGGTATGAAATATCTGTCCCTTCTGTGTATATTTTTCCATTTTGATTAATGGGAATTTTCATTATTTTTCTTTTGTCCTTGTTAATTTCAAGTACTATTTTGCTAGCCAGTGAAGACAGGCTATCTGTTTTTTCTTGCATGGAATTCACGTCATTACTGATAAAAGTTATGTCATCAGCAAAATCAAGATCTTCTAGTTGGGTCCCGTGTACCCAGTCAATACTTGTATTACATGTGCAGCATTTTTTTTCATTATGAAGTCTACTGTAATTCCAAAAAGTAAAGGAGACATTATACATCTTTGTTTCACACCTGTTTCAATCTGGAACCATTCACTCATCCCTTCTTCTGTCTTGACTGCACAAACATATCCATTGTATAAGTCCTTAATGATGTTGACAATTTTAGATGGTATTCCATACAGACTTAACATTCTCCATAATGAATCTCTGTGTATGCTATCAAATGCCTTTTAAAATCTATGAAGTTCAGTATTAATTGTTTCTGTTTTTTAAAATGTTCTTCAAGTATTATTCTGAGAGTAAAGATCTGGTCGAGACAGCTTCTCCATTTTCGAAATCCTGCTTGTTCTTCTCTCATTGCAGTATCCACTATATCTTTAAGTCTATTCAAAATGACACAACCGATATTAAGGTTACTCCTCTCCAGTTGTTACAGTCACTAAGGTTATCTTTTTTTTTGTATTTTAACAATAATTCCTTTTTTACAATTAGAAGGGGCCTTTTCTTCTTTCCAAATCTTGTTAAACATTCTCTGTAGTTGTCTCATGTTGTCACTATTGATAGCTTTTAGCATTTCGGGTGTTATTTCATCTTCACCTGCAGCTTTGTTGTTAGCCATTAAATTCACTGCTGTTTCAATTTCATGCAATTTAATTTCATCTAGGTTGACATTTAGTTGTGGGGCTGGTAAAGTCAGTTTCAAGTTTTAACAATTCCTTTGGGTGTGGTCGATTAAGTATTTCTTGGAATTGTTCAGCCCATCTTTGCTTTTGGTCTTTATTGGATGTTAATATACTCACGGAAAAAAGTAAAGTGTGCAGTTGTGTCAAGCGCACCAATTACGTTGTCATGAGTAAAATGAAATCAAATTTGGCTCAAAGTTTTGTCTGAGTGTTGTCCACTTCTCCTTGCTGCACGAAGTTGATCGCACTATTCATGGGGAGATAACCACAGCTCCAGTGAAATCACGTGCGTGATCCATGATTGGTTACTGACCACGGATAAAATGAGGGTAAGTGTGTAATTCTGTTCTCAGAGATCTATTCACGTAATCGTTGAAGATAGAAATAGTGGAATTCCAACATAAACATCTTTTTTCATCATGCCAAGATTGAACGAACATCAGCGAGAAATAGCTGTTGGGTTGTTAATTGTTGGATCACCAGTAGCAGCAGTATCTCAATATTTTAATGTTCCCAGAAACACAATATCACGCCTTCAAAGTTGTTTTAACCAAAATGGTTCCGTTGCTGACCACCATAGAAGCTGCAGACCAAGAGTTACCACCCTTGCTCAAGACCACTACATCCACTTCATGCACCTTCATAACATGTTTCTCCAGGCAACATGGACTGCCTGCAACATTCCAGGTGTAAGACGTGTGTCGGGCAGGACAGTGAGGAACAGATTCAGAGAAGTAAATCTCTTACCTCATAGGCCTACAGTTAGACCAGTACTGACAGTTCGCCACAGACAAACCCGCTTGAACTGGGCCAGTCACCACGTGGCATGGCCCTATCATCAATGGAGACGGATCCTATTCACTGATGAGTCCAGATTCTGTCTGCAAGGCCATGATGGGCGTGCTTTAGCGTACAGGCGAAGAGGAGAACGCTTTGCGAATAACTGTGTGCTAGAGGTGGATAGAAAGAGAGGAGGCAGTGTAATGGTTTGGGAAGGAATTTCCTATGCTGGCCGAACAAACCTAGTTTTCCTCAATGGCATTCTCACAGGTTTACGATATAGGGACGAAATCATTACACGCCACGTAATGCCTTTTCTGGATGCTAAAGGACAAGACCTGATACTACAGCAGGATAACGCTCGTCCACATGTCGCACGTGTGGTCAGGGACTACTTTCAACAACACCAGATTACTGTCTTGCCATGGTCAGCAGTTTCACCGGACCTATCACCTATCGAGCACATTTGGGATGAACTGGACCGCAGGTTGCGAAGACGACACAATCGTCCTGGAAACCGCAAAGAATTAGCCCAAGCGTTGCAAGAAGAATGGAATAACATGTCTCAACAATTGATACAACTTGTCATTGGTTCGATGAGAAGGCGGTGTCAAGCAGTGATAACTGCCAGAGGAGGACACACACGATATTGAAACCCTGATTTTCTTTTCTTGGGGTGGTGAGCCACATTAGGTGAGTTTTTTTTCCACTTTTTTGTGACATGTGACTGGCTTGAAAGTATCATTTTATCTGTTATTCGATAATCAAACATAATGTGTGCCAAATTTTATTTCAGTCATCACCTGAGCACGTTCATGGTGCTTTTTAAAGCATTGCACACTTACTTGTTTCCTTGAGTATAAAGTTCCAGTTTTGCTAAGGATTGGTCTTTCTTTAGATGTAATAGTACCTGTTAGCCTCTTTTATATGTTATATAAAGTTTTGCTGTCTCCTGTTTTTGCTGCTTTTTCTGCCTCTTTCGCCATATTTTATATGTATTCTCTTTTATCCCTTCTAGCTGAACTTTTTACTTTCTTGTCCATTTCTCTGTACGTTGCTTTCGCCAGATCTTTTCCAAGATATGTTTTTGCATTCAACATGTCTAGACTGCTCGTCTTTCATGTATATACTTCCATGTTGAGTAATACAAGGGAAATAGCAAATCCAGTTCCAATTCTCGTCCCTGGTAATCATTTTCTGTTAAGGTTAAAACATAAAACCTGTTGTAAAATGTTCACATTTTCTGACACTTTTGGTGTAAATGTTTTCTCCTTCTCCTACACAAAAACGTAGAAGAATCTCACAGTTAAACTAATGTCTATGTCATGCACACAACAGCTAGAATCGCCAGAAAATAGATTTATGAAATTCAAAAACTATGTTTTTGTACTAATCAGAACACATTTCAACGGTAAAATGCATTTCAACATTACGTGATGATACTTTTTAATAGAAAATACATTTATGAAGATATGAAGATGATTTAGAAGTTATATATTTATTTCTTGCATTAAGACGTGCACCTGTATTTTGATATCCATGAAATTATGGGCTGTCATTAGTTCTCTTTCCTCTCTCAATAATAAATTGCACTAGTCTCAGATTAAGTGTGTAATTTTGTAGTCAAATGATAACAAATTTGATATATCCGTCATAACGTGACATTCCCATAATAGCTATACTATAGATGTGTATTACATCAGTTTGTGTGCAACATTCAAATAATTACATTAAATTTTTCGGTAGGTATATGGAAAATATTTCCAACTTACACAAGTATAATAACAGATATAGTAGGACTTTGTAGTTTATATAACAGAGAAATTAAGAAGCGATACATACTGCCTGTAGCAATCCCAGATAGAGCAGACATGGGGAGCAGTAAAAGATAAAATTTCATAATTAATCCTCGGATTCTTTAAATAGCTTTCACTAACTGTTTAGAAATATTAATTAATTAATAATGTAAATTTGTAGACAAAAAATAATTTTTTTTTCATTATCCACATACAGATTTTGCTGAGTGGCAGATATAATAAATTAAAACTACCAATTATGTCTGGCTGCTTGCAAGTAAAATGATCAGATTATAGAAATTATATAGAAAGAGTTAAATTATTTGTATGTTATATGTGCACATGAAGCGACGTGTATGTCTGTAGTATAACACGCGTATTTAAACAATGAACTACAGTGTATGTAATAGATACATTTTCAAAGAATAATAAGATTATATTTAAAAAGTGGCAGTGCAGTGTTACTCATTTCATTGTGACATGTTTATATTTATGATCGTCATCAAGATTGTCTACTAAACAATATTTTTGCAATTATCGTAACTGTTTTTAAATTAAAATTTCTATTCAGCAGACATTGTAGGATAGTAAACAGCGTGTCTCTGCTAAACCTGCGATTTGTTTATTAATAGGGAGGTTTGAAATCGGGCTTGAAGTATCTGAGTGCAGGAACTCTAAGACTGTTGGTGGTGAAGATTTCGTCTACTCATCATCTTACATGTCCTGCATGTCTGTCACATCTACCCATCATCTTACATGTCCTGCAAGTCTGTCACGTCTACCCATCATCTTACATGTCCTGCAAGTCTGTCACGTCTACCCATCATCTTACATGTCCTGTAAATCTGTCACGTCTACCCATCATCTTACATGTCCTGTAAGTCTGTCATGTTTACTGATGTATAGATCTCTCTCTTCATTACAAGAGATAGTTTGTGAAGGGATAGACTGTCAGAGTGTAACAGGTAACATATCAAACGAAATGTTTCTCTGCATATTTTACAAACATAAATCATATTTCTGCTGAAAAGCTGTGAATTAAGAAACATTAGACTATCTTGTGTTCAGTTTTTTCCGCTGAACATTGTAGTAAATGTGGTCGCTGACCCTGATAATTAAATACATTGGCCAGACAGTATGGGACTTAATATTTACTACTGAAAATAATAACTCTATAGATGCATGCTACAATAGTTTATGTGCAACATTCAAATAAGAAACTTTAAATTTTCAGTAAGTATCTGGAAGATACGAGTATTTTCAAATTAAACAGGTGTAATGATCATCATGTAAGATATATAGTAAAATGTGCAATTTGTGTAATAGAGAATGAAAGAAGTAACACATACAAAATGCAGCATTCTGAGATCTTTCAGCTTCTGAAAGACATAAATGATAAGAAAAGACAGTTAATGCTAATGCTCAGTTCCGTTAATCAGTTTTCACTAACTGTTTTAAGAACAATATTTACTTTTAAAAAATATAAATTTCAAGAAATAGAAAATAAACATGTCTTAATTATCCACACACAAATTTTGCTGAGTGACATAGATAATAAATTAAAACCACTAGTTATGTCAGTCTGATTGCAAGTAACATGATAATATTATAGGAATTATATAAAAAAAATGCACTACAGTGTATGTAATCGATACATTTTCAAAGAATAATAAAATTATATTTAAAAAGTGGCAGTGCAGTGTTAATCATTTGATTGTGACATGTGTCTTTTTGTGCTTGTATAGAATGTATCTTATAATATAGAGATTGTCTAATAAATACTATTTTTAACGCGTCGTAAATGGTTTTTAAATTAAAATTTCTATTCGGCAGACATTGTAGGATAGTAAAGAGCGTGTCTCTTCTAAACCTAGGACTTGCTTGTTAATCGGGAGGTTTGAACTCGGGCTTGAAATATCTAAGACTGTTGATGGTAAAGATGTACTTATCCGTCATCTTACACGTCCTGCAAGTCTGTCTTCGTTTACTGATGTATAGATCTTGCTTTTCATTAGAAGAGATAGTTTGTGAACAAGGGATAGACTGTTAGAGTGAAACAAGTAACACATGAAAAGAAATGTGTCTTGCGTTTTTCACAAACAGAAAACATCTTTATTCTGGAATTAACTGTGATTTAAGAAAGGTAGAAACATGAGACCATGGTGTATTCAGTTTCTGAAGAGAGATAGATGTCATCCTTTTATTTCCCTCATTGTATCTCCATTATTAGTTAGCAGTCATCCAAGATATTCAAAACTCTCCACTTCTTCCAATTTTTCCTCATTGATACACATTTCAGCTGCCTTATTTGCTTTGTCAGTTGTCGTCAATTTAGTTTTATTCGCATTAAGATAGAGGTTTTGCTCTTCACTATGGTTAAGGACTGACATAAATAGTTTTCCTTTTTGTGTTGTGGACAGTAATACTGTGTCATCAGCATATCTAATCTCTGGTATTTCATAACCTCCAATTGTTATGGCATCGTAATATTCTTTGTCTACATTTTCTCTAACATTCCTCATTATATTTTCAGTATACAAGTTAAATAAGTAAAGTGACAATATGCACCCCTGACGTAACCTTGTTTTATGTCAAACCAAGTTGTTGTTTCACCATTTATTCTTACTGCTGCTTGTTGGTCTAGACAGAACAGTAATGTTAATTGTATCAAATGTGTTGGAAATCAATTTTTTCCCCATTATTTTCCAACGTTTCTGGTGTTGTACACGTTCCGATTCCTTTGAGTAGTCTTTTCATTCATTCATTTGCATGTCCCGTGCTGAACTTTGCCCCCCTAACAGCACTCCTGTAATCTTCTCGGTTGTGAGCAAGATGGCTTGCTGCTGATGCATCCATTTGCAGATCATCAACGATGTCTTGAAGCCATCTTCGCCTTGGTCTTCCTATCTTTCTTTTTCCCATTATGCACCCTTTCAAGACAGTTTTCTTTAGATTATCAAGACGTTTAATGTGTCCAAAATATTTAAGTTTTCACTGTTTAATCCTCTTTACTAGCCAGCCTTCTTCAATATTACATTTCTAGGAGTGCCCTTAAATCTGATTGTTAGGATTCTATCACTTACTGGATTGTAACATAGTAATGCTTTTGATGTTGATTTGTCCAAGTAAAAAGCCACCCCATTCTTTCCTCCTAATTCTCCACCAGAGTATATAAAGATATTATCATTCTCACTCTTAAAGTGTCCTGATCCTTTCCATCGATGTTCACAGATTCCCAAAAAGTGTTTCCCCGTTCTTTTCATCTCATCATTTATTATTTAATACTTTCCCTCATACATACTTCTTACATTCCATGTTCCTACTCTTATTTTTTTCTTTTTAGTTTGATGCAGGGGTTTTCCTTGGTAACACCGTCAGGATTTTGTCTGTCATCACAATTACTAGTACTGACCTCTGTCTCACACTCTTCCCCAGTGTTAAAATTAGATCTATTTGGCCTGGGGGCCTCACCACCAGATCTTTTTCCTATATGACCTTCCATGATTGCTGTTTGGGTTTCTTGGTATATTTAAAGAAAATAGTTTGCCATTGCTTTCCTTCCAGGTAGTAACTGTACTAGTCATTGATCGTAGCCATTGTCCCTACATTGAGATCATCTGCCTACCATCATAGAATAGTGACCATAACCAACATTATCTGTCAGCTGCCCTCCCATTCCATCCACCACCTGCTCCCATGGCTTCACGTCACCCTGGTCGGGGGGTTATACGGGCACTCCACCTTGCCCAAGGGTGTCCCGTAGACTGACGGAGGTAAGAAGGTGTCTTACTTCTCCTTTGATAGGGCATACCCTACCTGGCTAACCATGTGTGATTACATATCTGAACAAAATCTGTTTTGTGTGATTGAGTGCTTGTGTGTGTATGATTATTTCCAAGATGAAATCTGATAAGCGTTATGTATGATTTTATAAAGGATAAACGCTGATTTACTTTTATTTCTATTTTAACAAACTGAATCAACACTTCTATATGTAACTGGACTACTTTTTGAGACTGACTATGTAAAATTAAATATACAGAGTAGCACGTAGTAAATGTGTGAGAACAAAAGATTAGATTATTTTTCAAAACAAAGGTAGCAACAGTTTTATTCATTAACGTAAGTGCATAAAGTTGCATTTAAATTTTTGTTTTCAAATACTGAATATTCTGACTTGACTTGCTATGATTACAAATTGAAGGAATTCTAATGTGGTGTGTGTGTGTAATTAAAGTGGGGTAGCAGGATAATTTTATGATTTAAAAAAATGTTAATATGTTATAGATTTTCTGTTAAACATCCTAGCACAGTATGATTCAGTCTTTAACATCTGTTGTCCCAGATTGATATCTGCATACTCATTTTTTTAAACGACTAAAGCAACAGGCCGTGACCTTGTGGTACTGCAAACCTGGTCCACCCGTAACAAGATATGGACCTTACCCCCGGCATTCAACGTGCAGGGCAGAGCTCGGGCGTTTCGTTTGTTCCAAAATATCGATCAAAGTGTAGATTCTACAGAGCGCGGAACTACACTCTGATCTTAGCCAAAAGAACAATTTTTTTTTTTTTTTTATGACAACGAAAACAACAGGCCGTGACCCGGTGGTACTGCAGACCGGGTCCACCCGTAACGAGATGTGGACCATACCCCCGGCATTCAATGTGCAGGGCAGGCCTCGGGCATCTCGTTTAGTTAAAAAAACAACGACGCTTTTGTTAACCAAAGGGCATGTTGATCAGGGTACCTGCTAAGAGGACACTTTGACCTCAGCCACTTTGATCTTAGCCAAAAGGCCGAGAAGCGACATACTTTAGAAACTACACTTTGATCTTAGCCAAAAGGCCGAGAAGCCAAAAGAACAAAATTCTGTTTTTCTTTAAATTAATTAAATACAGTGCTCTGGCAGTTGTAGCTGTGATATTGAATATTGTTTCATTGAATTTTCAACATTTTGTCTGCAAAATGTATGAAAGGAACATTCGATCAAGAAGTTGAAAATTTACAAAAGGAAAAGATGTAACAAAACGTAATACATATACATTCAGTTTATCTTAACGGAAATAAACAGAACAATACGTACCGCATTCTGGAATCATTCAGAAATAAAATTGTGTTGATTAGTAAAAGGGAAATAAGCAAATCTAGTTGTAATTCTCGTCCCTGATAATTATTTTAATGTACACTTTGAACATTAAACTTATCGTAACATTTTCACATTTTCTGAAAATGAATTTGTAAATGTTTTGTTCCTCTTCTACATAAAAACGTAGACGAATCACAAAATTAATATCTATTTCTTGCACATAACAGCCAGAATTGTCAGAAAATAGATATTTGGAAATCAAGATGTGTGTTCTTGCGCTAATTAGAAGACATTTTAACGGCGAAATGCATTTAAATAATTCGTGGTGAAATAGGATTTAGAAATTAGATAAGTATTTCTTGTAATAAAACGTACACCTGTATTGTGATGTTCATGAAAATATGGGCTGTTATTTTTTTTCTTTTCTCTCTCGATAATAAACCACATTTATCTCAGATTCATTCAGTGTGTAATGTTGTAGTCAAATGATAACAAATTTGATATATCCGTCATACAAAACATTGATAATTGTAATACTTAATACTGATAATGACTATACTATAGCTGCATGGTACACCAGTATTTTTTTATGAAACATTCAAATAATTAAATTTAAATTTTCGGTAAGTATATGGTAAATATTTCTAAATTACACAAGCGTAATGACAGGTTTAGCAGACTTTAAGAAGCAATACACAGCGACTGCCCGTGTCAGAGAAATATCACATGTGGGGTGCAGTAAAAGATATGAAAACATTATTAATGCACTTGTAGCCTCCGTTTATCAGTTTTCACGAACCATTTCAGAAACAATATTTAATTAACTAGACCCAAAAAAAAATGTTTTAATTATCCACAAACTAACTTTGCTGAGTGACAGAGATAATAAATTAAAACTACCAGTTATGTTAGGCTGCTTGCATATAATATGATCAGATTATAGACATTATATAGAAAGAGTTGCATTTCATGTAGAGTATATTTGCACATGAAGCGATGTGTAATTCTATACTATCAGTCAGTCAGTCATTTGCATGTCCTTTGAGGAACTTTGCCTCTCTAGCAGCTTTCATGTATGCCTAATGGTTGTAAGCAAGATGCCTTGCTGCTGATGCATCCATTTGCAGATTATCAGCGATGTCTTGTAGCCATCTTCGCCTTTGTCTTCATATCTTTTTTTTCCTCATTATGTACCTTTCCAAGACGGTGTTCCCTAAACTAGCTTGAATGACCTTTAATGTGCTCAAAATATTTAAGTTTTTTTTCTGTTTAATCCTCTTTACTACCCAGCCTTCTTCAATAGTATGTTCTTGTAGTATGGATAATTTTGTACTTTTGTGTCCATGATATTTGGAGAACTTTTCTGTAGCATTTACATTCAAAGGCATTTATGTGTTTCTCGGCTGTTTTGTTAAGTGTCCAGATACGACAGACATATGTTGCAATGGGAAAGATGCATGCCCTTAAAAATCTTATTTTTGTAGTGCTGACTATTCCTCGCCACAGCTTCTTTAGTTGTTTTATTTTCTGAAAAACGACAGATGTCCTCCTTTTAATTTCCCTCATTGTATCTCCATTATTAGTTAGTAATGATATAAGATATTCAAAACTCTCCACTTCTTCCAATTTTTCCTCATTGATATATATTTCAGCTGCCTTGTTTCTTTTGTCAGTTGTTATCAATTTAGTTGTCTTCGCATTAAGATAGAGGTTTTGCTCTTCGCTGTTCTAACATAATTAGTTTTCCTTTTTTGTGTTGTGGACAGTAATACTGTGTCATCAACACATCTAATCTCTGGTATTTCATAACCTCCAATTGTTATGGCATCGTAATATTCTTTGTCTACATCTTCTCTAACATTCCTCATTATATTTTCAGTATACAAGTTAAATATGTAGTGTGACAATATGCACTCCTGACGGACCCCTTGTTTTATGTCAAACCAACTTGTTGTTTCACCATTTATTCTTACTGCTGCTTGTTGGTCTAAATACAGCAGTGATGTTAATTGTATCAAATGTGTTGGAAATTCCATTTTGTCCATTATTTCCTAACGTTTCTGATGTTGTACACAATCAATTGCTTTTGAGTAGTCTATAAAGGATAAATATAGATTCACATTAAACTCTCTGCATTCCCCTATTATTAATCTTATATTGATTATATGATCTATTGATCCTCCTCCTTGCTTGAAACCAGCTTGGACCATATTGACGTCTTCTCGTTTCTTTCGAAGTCTACCCATTATGATTTTTAACAGAATCTTACTGGCATGACTAATCAGGGCAACAGTTCTATAGTTTGTGCATAATTTCAGGTTACCCTTTTTAGGCAGTGGTATGAATACAGTTCATTTCCATTCTTTCGGCCAAATACCTGAATGCTATATCCTTTTACATAGTGCATGATAGATTGTTGCACACTCCTTTCCCCCTGCTTTAATAAGTTTAGATGTTATCTCATCACTTCCTAGTGATTTACCATTTTTCAGATTCTTTATTGGCATAAAACTTCTTCTATTGTCGGTTCGAGTTCTTTCTCTTCCAATAATAGTTCATAGTGTTGGTTTCTGCTTTCACAGTCGGTTGTTTCATACATTCCTCTGCAAGATTCCTTCCATCTTTATAGAATTTCCTCTGTCTCTGTCAAGATCTTCTCCATATTGTCACAAATTACATTTACTCATAGCTTAGGTGTGACATTTCTCGTCAATATCTTCATTTCACTATCTCTTCCACTCTTCTGATGTCCTTTTATTCTTTCACTACAATCTTGTATGTACTGGTTTTTTTGTGTCGTTTCTTATATTTCTTCGTACCTCTTTTGTAAAAGATTTATATTCCTCTTTGTTGTTTTTTGTCACCTTCCATTGCGTCTTAATTTCTCTACGTTGTTTTATCAGTTCTTGTTTGCCTGCTGTAATCCATCCATTCTTTTGTGTTATCGTTACTGGAACCATGTCTTTAGCTGTTGTTATTAAGATATCTATGGCCTGCGTAGCCACTTCATCTGGTGTCATATCCTTCTGTACATCCATCAGGATTTCGAAACGGTTCTTCACTTCTATACCGTATTGTTCTGGTATTTTTGTAAGATCAAAACGGAGTGGTCTTGATCCTGTAACTGTCTTTTTCATCTTTATCTTCATGTCTGCTATTAATAACTCATGGTCCGTGTCACAATCAGCACCTGGTAAAGTTTTTGCTGATGTTATACTTGATCTCCACCTTCTTTGCACTAAAATGTAATCTATCAGATTCTTGGTTTTCCCATCAGGTGATGTCCATGTGTAAAGTCTTCTTTGATATTGTTTAAAAATTGTGTTAGCGATAATTAGCTCATTTTCCATGCAGAAAAACCTGCCTCATTTCTATGTCTTGTGATAAATTTCCCTACAACATGTCCTTCGTCTTCTGCTCTTTCTGTATCAATCTTTGCATTAAACCCCCCACCCATTATTAATACGATATCATTTATCCCTACCTGGTCTATCGTTGTTTGCAGCGTGTTATAAAAGTCTTCTACTTTCTCTTCTTCTGCTGCTGATGTAGGTGCATATATCTGGTTGAATGTTACATTTCCAGGAGTGCCCTTAAATCTGATAGTGAGGATTCTGTCACTTACTGGATTGTAACCTAGTAATACTTTTGATGTTTATTTGTTCAAGTAAAAAGCCATACCTTTCGTTCCTCCTACTTCTCCACCAGAGTATATAAAGATATTATCATTCTCACTCTTGAAGTGTCCTTATCCTTTCCATCGATGTTCGCAGATTCCCAAAATGTGTATCCCCAATTTTTTTCATCTCCTCAAGTATTATTTGATACTTCCCCTCATACATATTTCTTACATTTCTTACTCTTATTTTTCTTTTTGTGTTTGATGCAGAGGTTTTCCTTAGTAACACCGTCAGGATTTTGTCCGTCATCACAATTACTAGTACTGACCTCTGTCTCACACTCTTCCCCAGTGTTAAAATTAGATCTATCTGGCCTGGGGGCCTCACCACCAGATCTTTTTCCTATTTGACTTTTCATGTTGCTGTTTGGGTTTCTTGGTATATTTAAAGAAGATAGTTTACCATTGCTTTCCTTCTGGGCAGTGACTATACTAGTCAGTGATGGTAGCCATTGTCCCTACATTGAGATCACCTGCCTACCATCATAGAATAGTGACCATAACCAACATTATCTGTTGGCTGCTCTCCAATGCCATCCACCATCTGCTCCCATGGCTTCACGTCACCCTGATCGGGGGGCTATACGGGTACTCCACCTTGTCCAAGGGTGTCCCGTTGACTGACGGAGGTAAGGAGGTGTCTTACTTCTCCTGTGAAGGGGGATACCCATACCCCGCTAACTTGATTGTTACGTGTTTCATTTTCGCAGACAGTTTTAAAGTGGAAACAGGCGTGCGGTAGGGATGCTTGCTATCACCATTCCTGTTTCTTCTAGCAAATAATTGGATCATGAAAACTACCACACAAAGAAACAGAAATAGGAACAATGGACATTGTGGAACCAGTTGGAAGATCAATGACAATATGAAATCAGTGAAAGTAAAAACAGATACCCTGTCTTCATTGGCTAGCAAAATAGGACTTGAAATTAAGAAGGATAAAACACAAATAATGAAACTTCGCATTAACCACGAAGGACAAATATATGTAGAAGGAACAGCTGTTGAAGAAGTGAAACATTTTGCACATCTCGGCAGCTAAATAGACCAGGATGATGACACCATAAAGGAAGTTAGAATTCGAATTCGAAAAGCAGCATTGACGTTCAAAAATCTTGAGAACATATGGCATTCTAAAGTTATAAGCACAAAAAAACAAGTTAAGATTATTCAATCCAAATGTAATATCCACCTTCATTTATGCATGTGAAAGATTGAAAACAACTAAAACAAATTGACAAGAAAGTAGACTCTTTCAAAAATAAATGCCTCATGTAAATACTTGGTATAAAGTGGAACGAATTCAAGAACAACACAGAGATAAGACAGATGAGCAAACAACAACCTGTCTCATGGGTGATCAGAACAAGAAGATCGTCGGTGATGTGATGAGAAGAAACAATCAGAGGATCCCCAAACAAGCTATCAAGTGGAACACAACAGTTCGAAGAAAAAGAGGTCGACCACGTGAAACTCGATATTGTTAAGAGAGGCCGGTTCAGTGGGCATAGCAAGAAATCTTGGCGAACTACCATGCGGACCCTATGAGACATTTAGCAGCACGGGCAGGATGAGATAAGACGAGATGAATGGTTACAAAAATAAAAATTGCGAATGTAAACTGAGATGAAGGAATCAACAAAAGTATACAAACTATTTTGGCGAGCTGTGATCACCTTAAGATGCACTCACACGCACTCAGACTTGAAAAAAAAACATACTGACCTCAATCATTCCGAAAATTCTGTGCCCAAACTTCCAACAAAACCACATTTCACAATTGTCTTAAAACACAACCACGCTCCAAAACAATACATAATGATTTACACAACAATGTATCCTTTAAGGACAACCAAGCTTACCGAATACCTATATATTAATTCAACCAAAACGAACAACCATACGAGACCACAAATACTAGAAGTCCTCTCTCTCTCTCACATCTCAAACAGTGGTCTTTGTCTCGTACAAAATGAACTCCAGATCCCTTGAACAAGTAGACAATGGGAACATGGAGATATAACTCGCTACGTGCTTACAAAATCATCTGAACAGCGCTCATCACATTTATTATAGAATATCTTATAATCTTACATTTTTTTCTATCAAAATTTGTGTAAAGAAATTTAATGAATGTTATATTTCACAAAGTGCTAGAGATGAAAATATCACATTGCTACTCACTGGACCAGCTTTTCTTCTCCATTTGTTGGTAAACTTGTCACTATCAAAAACTTATATCTCACAATGTTCAGACTGAATGATTTTTTTAATGTTAAAAATAAAAGAGAGTATAATTTCAACTCTCAGTAATCCTAGATAATGGAGATAAATTCATCAAATTGTTAATCAAATGAACTTACGGTCAACACCACCTGACAGAGATTGTGAGCATGATGGAAAGAATTATATACTTTCATTGATTCTGTTTTGAAAATTTGTGGAGAAAAATCATTGTCTTGTCACAGATCTAAGTGCTGAAAACTTGTGGAGAAAAATCATTGTCTTGTCACAGATGTAAAGTCTGAAAACTTGTGGAGAAAAATCATTGTTTTGTCACAGATCTAAGTGCTGAAAACTTGTGGAGAAAAATCATTGTTTTGTCACAGATCTAAGTGCTGAAAACTTCTGGAGAAAAATATTTGTCTTGTCACAGATGTAAATGCTGAAAACTTGTGGAGAAAAATCATTGTATTGTTACAGATCTAAGTGTTGAAAATTTGTGGAGAAAAATTATTGACTTGTCAAATATCTAAGTGCTGAAAACTTGTGGATAAAAATCATTGTATTGTTACAGATGTAAGTGCTGAAAACTTGTGGAGAAAAAATCATTGTATGGTTACAGATGTAAGTGCTGAAAACTTGTGGAGAAAAATCATTGTCTTGTCACAGATGTAAATGCTGAAAACTTGTGGAGAAAATCATTGTATTGTTACAGATCTAAGTGCTGAAAACTTGTGGAGAAAAATCATTCTATTGTTATAGATCTAAGTGCTGAAAACCTGAGGAGAAAAATCATTGTATTGTTACAGATCTAAGTGCTGAAAATTTGTGGAGAAAAAATCATTGTATGGTTACAGATCTAAGCGATGAAAACTTGTGGAGAAAAATAATTATATTGTTAGAGATCTAAGTGCTGAAAACCTGAGGAGAAAAATCATTGTATTGTTACAGATCTAAGTTCTGAAAAGTTGTGGAGAAAAATCGTTGTCTTGTCACAGATGTAAATGCTGAAAACGTGTGGAAAAAACACATTTCTTTGAGTGAAAGTTCTGTCAGATTTTCAGACTGTAAGGATTAAGAACAATGCCAAATTCTTAGGATACAAAAATAAAGTTCTTGTCTTACAATAATCAAAACATAGAACAGAACAAACTGCCACTACAATTCTTTGACCTTGTGTTCCTCTACATGTTTAGTTGTGATCATGTTTCTTATATCTCTACATGGAGGAGAACAGACACAACCACAAAAAATATATATATTTTAAGGACATGCATCGTTCCAATCGCAACATATGTCTGTGAGACCTGGACACTTAACTAAACAGCTGAGAAACACTTTGAATGTAAATGCTACAGAAGAGTTCTTGGTATATTTAAAGAAGATAGTTTACAATTGCTTTCCTTCCGGGCAGTGACTGTACTAGTCAGTGATCGTAGCCATTGTCCCTACATTGAGATCATCTGCCTACCATCATAGAATGGTGACCATAACCAATATTATCTGTTGGCTGCTCTCCCATTCCATCCACCACCTGCTCCCATGGCTTCACGTCACCCTGATCTGGGGGCTATACGGGTACTCCACCTTGCCCAAGGGTGTCCCGTAGACTGACGGAGGTAAGGAGGTGTATCATGGACACAAAAAAAGAACAAATATATCCAAACTACAAGAAATTAATATTGAAGAAGGCTGGCTAGTAAAGAGGATTAAACAGAGAAAAATGAAAAGTTTTGGACACATTAACATCTTGGAAGGGTACATAATGGGAAAAAGAAAGAGAGGAAGACAAAGACAAAGATGGCTACAAGACATCGTTGATGATCTTCAAATGGATGCATCAACAGCAGGGCATCTTGCTCACAATCGAGAGACCTACAGGGGTGTTTTTTAGGACAGCAAAGTTCTGCAAGGGACATGCAAATGACTGAAGGACCAAGAAGCCAGGAATCACGTATCTGTGATTTCATGTTTGGAACGGCCTGAATTGAAAATCTCTTTCGGTGACAGTAGTCTCTAAAGAAATAAAGTGGACAATTCCTTCAGCAAAAACTGGAAGCATTTGGTAACATCATATATCTTCACTGCCACAAAGAGTTTGGTAACATCATACATCTTCACTGTCACAAAGAGTTTGGTAACATCATACATCTTCACTGTCACAAAGAGTTTGGTAACATCATACATCTTCACTGTCACAAAGAGTTTGGTAACATCATACATCTTCACTGCCACAAAGAGTTTGGAACCAAACAGGCAAAAAGAGAAAAAGTAACACCAAGAAAGTCCAGAAGACAGAGGAAAATAGAAGCAATAAGACAGCAGAAGAACCATGCCCGGAAAATGTTCAAGAATTCACATGAATCAGAATAGGAAAGACTAAGACAGGTTTGGCAGCATCTAAAATCCCAGCACAGTGCCCTTTGCAGAGGTGTAAGACTATGTAAAAGAGAGAGAGAGAGAGAGAGAGAGAGAGAGAGAGATACTCAAGAGAGAAGTTCTACAAAGATCCCTTCAGGTTTGCCAAGCAGTTATTTGAACAGCCAAAATCAGGTACGCTGAAAGCAGTTAAGGAGGTGCTCGAGGAACATCTGAGCAAGACATACTCTGATAAAAATCAGCATACACCTCTCGAGCAGATGAAAGGTCTAGTGTGGCCCTGTAAACCAGGCATCAAATTCAAATGCAGGCCACCAACCTTACAAGAAGTAGAGAGCATCGTAGGAAAAGCTAAAGGTAAGTCAGCACCAGGCCCAAATGGTGTCCCTTACATAATATACAAAAGATGTCCCGAAGTTCTAAAGAAGCTCCATAAACTCCTACGAACAGCATGGACCAAGGGACTCATAAGTAAATAATGGAAAAAGGCTAACGGAGTATACATCCCAAAGGAGCAGAATTCCACTGAAATCAACCAGTTAAGACCCATCTCACTTCTGAATGTGTGAGGAAAGATATTCTTCTCTGTAATGGCAAGGAGACTAACAACATACCTTCTAGACAATGGTTACATTGATATATCCGTGCAGAAGGGAGGAATTTAAAGTTCCCCAGGATGTCTCGAGCATGCTTCAGTGATATGGGAAGCTATTAAACAAGCAAGATATGAAAAGCAAGATCTACAGGTAATACGGCTTGACCTAGTCAATGGGTATGGCTCAGTACCGCACCAGATGATATGGCTCAGTACCGCACCAGATGATATGGCTCAGTACCGCACCAGATGATATGGCTCAGTACCGCACCAGATGATATCATGTGCCAAACGAAATCACGAAAATGCTGAAAATGTACTTCACAGGGTTCCTCGTGAGATTTGGAACATCAGGATATATTACAAGATGGATTGAGCTCCAGCTAGAAATTGCAATGGGTTGCACAATATCTCCCATACTGTTCGTACTAGCCTTGCAAGTAATCCTGAGAATAGCAGAAGGAGCAGCAGAAGGCCCAAGGTTCAGATATGGATGTAAGGTACCACCACTAAAAGCATTCATGGATGACACAACAGTAATAACAACCAGTGAAGCACAGGCACGAAAGATGTTAGAGAGTTTGGACAGGCTTATCATATGGCGCCGCATGAGCTTCAAGCCAAAGAAGTCAAGAAGCCTGTCACTCATGAAAGGGAAAGTGATAGAAAGATCATACACAGTGGCGAATCAGATAATCCCAACTGTAGGGGAAGAGCTTTGGCGGAGTATATGATGCTTCCATGAAAGACTCAAACGCGGTGAAGCAGGTCATAGAAATGGCACAGAATGGTCTGAACATCATAGACAAAAGCAAGCTACTGGGGAAGTTCAAAGTATGGTGCCTCCATTTCATACTGATTCCAAAACTGATGTGGCTACTACACATTTAAGAAGTAAGTACCAGCACAGTAGAGGCAGTCGAAAGAAAGATAGATAAATCCATAAGAAAGTGGCTGGGCGTACCACCAGGATTAACTGATGTAGCACTGTACTGCAAGAAGAGCAAACTGCAGCTGCCATTCAAATCTGTGGTCGAAGAATACAAAGTAGGAAAGACAAGGCTTGCAATGATGCTACAAGAACCTACAGATCCAGTAGTACGAGAAGTGCACCCAACACTTAAAACTGGACGAAAATGGAAAGTAAGTGAGGAAGTGACCACAGCCAGGGAAACGCAGGAGCTGAAAGAAGTAATAGGGTACACCCAGACCAACAGAAGGGGATTTGGTCATGGCGAAATCAAATGGTGGTCAAAGGCCTCCTGCAAGGAAAGAAGGGATATGATCATCTGTGAAGTAAGGAATTCAGAGGATGACAAGCGGGTCCAGAAGGCAGTCCAACAATCACAACAAGGGCAATGGACAACATGGGTGGAAGTCCTGCAGAGATCACTAACATGGAATGACATCTGGAAAATGGCACCCTTGAGGCTCAGCTTCATCATCAGAGCTACTTATGACTTTCTGCCTGCAAGCTCCAACCTATACAAATGGGGTTTATCAGAAGACACAAAGTGCCCTCTCTGCAACAAAAGGCAAATATTGGAACATGTGCTGTCAGCATGCAGAGTATCATTAGGTCAAGGACGCTACACCTGGTGGCACAACAGAGTGCTGCAGGAACTAGTAGCCATTGTAGACAGGGCAAAAGATAAAGCAAATAACAACAAAAGAAATGAGGCCCCACCTAAATACTTCATAGGTGCTGGTACAACATCAAATATTGAAATCAGGGACATTCCCTTACCATCACTGCTAGATGGTGGAAATGACTGGGATGTGATAGAGCGAAACAAGCATTGATAACTTAAATGTCGTTTGCCACAACCAATACCAGTCCTCTGTAGCTAAATGGTTAAAGATGCAGTTCAATGTGGAGTGCCAACTCAATCCAGCAACTCACAAGACCTCTGGGAGTCATGACCCAGAAGGGCCCACCAACCTTAAAGTGTCAGGAGTTTAATAGGGCCGAAACACTTTTCTGAGGGGTGGGGTATTCCTCCGATGATCTGAAGGAGTTGTGTTGTTGTTTCGCTCTCTACAGTAGAGAGTTTCCTGCATATTTAATGATGGTAATATTCTATTGGTTAGCGGGGTAGGGGTATCCCCTATCAAAGGAGAAGTAAGACACCTCCTTACCTCCGTCAGTCTACGGGACACCCTTGGGCAAGGTGGAGTACCCGTATAGCCCCCCGACCAGGGTGACGTGAAACCATGGGAGCAGGTGGTGGATGGAATGGGAGGGCAGCTGACAGATAATGTTGGTTATGGTCACCATTCTATGATGGTAGGCAGATGATCTCAATGTAGGGACAATGGCTATGATCACTGACTAGTACAGTCACTGCCCGGAAGGAAAGCAATGGTAAACTATCTTCTGGAAATATACCAAGAAACCCAAACAGCAATCATGGAAAGTCAAATAGGAAAAAGATCTGGTGGTGAGGCCCCCAGGCCAGATAGATCTAATTTTAACGCTGGGGAAGATTGTGAGACAGAGGTCAGTACTTGTAATTGTGATGACAGACAAAATCCTGATGGGGTTACCAAGGAAAACTCCTGCATCAAACTAAAAAGAAAAATAAGAGTAGGAACATGGAATGTGAGGAGTATGTATGAGGGGAAGTATCAAGTAATAAGTGACGAGATGAAAAGAACGGGGATACACATTTTGGGAATCTGCGAACATCGATGGAAAGGATCAGGACACTTTAAGAGCGAGAATGATAATATCTTTATATACTCTGGTGGAGAATTAGGAGGAAAGAATGGAGTGGCTTTTTATTTGGACAAATCAACATCAAAAGCATTACTAGGCTACAATCCAGTAAGTGATAGAATCCTCACAATCAGACTTAAGGGCATTCCTAGAAATGTAACAATCATCCAGATATATGCACCTACATCAGCAGCAGAAGAAGAGGAAGTAGAACACTTTTAAAACACATTGCAAACAACAATAGACAAGCTATGGAAAAATGATATTGTATTAATAATGGGTGATTTTAATGCAAACATTGGTACAGAAAGAGCAGAAGATGAAAGACATGTTGTAGGGAAATTTAGCATAGGACATAGAAATGAGGCAGGTGACAATCTAATGGCGTTTTGCATGGAAAATGAGCTAATGATCGCTAACAATTTTTAAACAACATCCAAGAAGACTTTACACATGGACATCACCTGATGGTAAAAACGGGAATCAAATAGATTACATTTTAGTGCAAAGAAGGTGAAGGTCAAGCATAACATCAGCAAAAACTTTACCAGGTGCTGATTGTGACATGGACCATGAGTTATTAATAGCAGACATGAAGATAAAGATAAAAAAGATAGTACGGGATCAAGACCACTCTGCTTTGATCTTATAAATATACCAGAACAATATGGTATAGAAGTGAAGAACCGTTTCGAAATCCTGATGGATGTACAGGAGGAGATGACACCAGATGAATTGGCTATGCAGGCCAAAGATATCTTAGTAACAACAGCTAAAGACATGGTTCCAGTAAAGAAAACACAAAAGAATGGATAGATCACAGCAGGTACACTAGAACTGATAAAACAATGTAGAGAAATGAAGACGCAATGGAAAGTGACAAACAACAACAAAGATAAATATAAAACTTTAACAAAAGAAGTACGAACAAACATAAGAAAAGACAAAAAACAATACATACAAGATTGTTGTGAAAGAATAGAAGAACATCAGAAGTGTGGAAAAGATAGTGAAATGTTTAAAGAAATGAAGACATTGACGAGAAATATCACACCTAAGCTAATTGTAATTTGTGATGAGATGGGGAATATCCTGACAGAGACAGAGGAAATTCTAGAAAGATGTAAGGAATATTGCAAAAGAATGTATGAAACAACCGACTGTGGAAGCAGAAATCAACAGTTTGAATTATTATTGGAGGAGAAAGAACCCGAACCGACAATAGAAGAAGTTTTACGGGCAATAAAGAATCTGAAAAATGGTAAATCACTAGGATGTGATGAGATAACAGCTGAATTTATTAATGCAGGAGGAAAGGAATGTGCAACAATCTATCATGCGCTATGTAAAAAGATATGGCATTCAGGTATTTGGGAAAAAGAATGGAAAAGAACTGTATTCATACCACTGCCAAAAAAGGGTAACCTGAAATTATGCACAAACTACAGAACTGTTGCCCTGATTAGTCATGCCAGTAAAATTCTGTTAAAAATCATAATGGACAGACTTCGAAAGGAAATAGAAGAAGAAGTCAATATGGTCCAAGCTGGTTTCAGGCAAGGAAGAGGATCAAGAGATCATATATTCAATATAAGATTAATAATAGAGAAATGCAGAGAGTTTAATGTGAATCTATATTTATCCTTTATAGACTACTCAAAGGCATTTGATTGTGTACAACACCAGAAACTTTGGGAAATAATGGAAAAAAATGGGATTTCCAACACATTTGATGCAATTAACATCACTGCTGTATTTAGACCATCAAGCAGCAGTAAGAATAAATGGTGAAACAACTTTGTTTGACATAAAACAAGGGGTCCGTCAGGGGTGCATATTGTCACCATATTTATTTAACTTGTATACTGAAAATATAATGAGGAATGTTAGAGAAGATGTAGACAAAGAATATTACGATGCCATAACAGTTGGAGGTTATGAAATACCACAGATTAGATATGCTGATGACACAGTATTACTGTCCACAACACAAAAAGGAATGTAAAAACTAATTATGTCAGTCCGCAAGAACAGCGAAGAGCAGAACCTTTATCTTAATGCAAAGAAAATTAAAGTGATGACAACTGACAAAACAAACAAGACAACTGAAATATGTATCAATGAGGTAAAACTGGAAGAAGTTTTGAATATCTTGGATCACTACTAACTAATAATGGAGATACAATGAGGGAAATTAAAAGGAGGACATCTATCGCTCATCAGAAAGTAAAACAAATAAAGAATCTGTGGAGAGGAGCAGACAGAACCACAAAAATAAGATTTTTAAGGGCATGCATCTTTCCCATCGCAACATATGCCTGTGAGACCTGGACACTTAACAAAACATCTGAGAAACACATAAATACCTTTGAATGTAAATGCTACAGAAGAGTTCTCCAAATATCGTGGACACAAAAAAGAACAAATATATCTATACTACAAGAGCATAATATTGAAGAAGGCTGGCTAGTAAAGAGGATTAATGAGAGAAAAGTTAAATATTTTGGACACATTAAACGTCATGATAATTTAGAGAAGACCGTATTGGAAGGATACATAATGGGAAAAAGAAAAAGAGGAAGACCAAAACGAAGATGACTGCAAGACATCGTTGACGATCTGGAAATGGATGCAACAGCAGCAGGCCATCTTGCTCACAACCGAGAGGCCTACAGGAGTGCTGTTTGGGAGGCAAAGTTCCGCAAGGGACATGCAAATGAATGAATGAATGAATATTCTTTACGATATCAGAAGGTTATGATTTTCTTCAAACTTTTCCATAAGACAGTTTTTGTCTTGAAGTGAAAGTCTGCTTTCTGCAAGTCATGCTGTGACAGGTACCAAATGGAGGTGGCTGTACTTAGGTTACCGGGCTATTGTGCCAAAATTACCTATCATAGGTATCAAAGCTCAGAAATACCACAAAGGAAGTGTTATATAATGTGGGATATAAAGAGGAATGAAAAAATGAATGAATGATCTTTATTTTTAAAGAGTAAAGAATTGGACACGTAAGACCGTCTTACATTCTGCCCTTCATCACTCCATCTTACATTCTTCCCATACACGCGTATACAAATTACATTAGAAAAAAAAACATATCAAAAGAGTGTGAGATTAAACTATTACATTCAAAGTAAAAGAGAAGAAGTAATTAACCTAATAAAATAGCTCTCACACACACACATACACGCAGACATATACATAGACAAAAATACATTGTAAATAGAGATATTCGAACATATGTTTTTTAACAAATATTAAAATCATTTCTAACAATATCTAACAATTTACTTTTCTAACAATGTCATTTTAGTACTTGATGGTTGGCGAGTCACGTGTTGAGAGAGTGCTGGTTATTCTATGGAGCCATATAATTACAAGCAAGTAAATAATGAAACAGGTTTGAGTTAAAGGATGAAGTATTACTAATGGATTTTAAGTGGTAGTGGAAAGCGTTTCAGAGCTGTACTGCAGAGTATGCAAGGCTTTTTTTTTGTACAGATCAAGCTTGGGTTTAGGAAGAAGACAGTTTTTTAAACGCTGGCTATGTTTAGTGTTATACGTAAACAGTGACCTCAAGTAAGGCAGAGCATTGTGCGACAGAATTCTGTGAACAAACTTAACTTTGTTAAAAATGACTATATTTGAGGGGTAGAATTTTGAGTTGTTTGTGCTGATCTACAGTCTGTACTGGGTGTTTGTCACAAATAACATCTAATGCTTTTTTGTGAAGTGAGTGGAGACTTTTTGTGTTCGAGACTGAGAATCTATCCCAAATTGTGGAACAACAATCTAAGTGTGTTTTTATGTGTGATATGTAGTATATCTTTCGTGTGTCTTTGTCCATAAAGTGTTTAATTTTGGCTAATTGGTAAACTTTCTGTGCAATCAAGTTTTTTAGGTTATGCACATGAGATTTCCAAGTTAAATGCTGATCAATGATGAGTCCTAGAGTTTTATGCTCATGAACGTTTTCTATTACCTTAGTCCCAGCCAGAGCTGTAATGAAGTTTTTATTGCATTCTGTACTTTCTGTCTTGTAGTGATGAGCATGGATTTTGTTTTGTTGATGTTTATCAACATACCATTTTTATTACTCCATTTAATCAAACTGTTTATATCATTCCGGAGCGTTGTCTGTAGGTTATTGATGTCACAGTCACTACTGTAAACAGTACAGTCATCAGTAAAAAGATCACATGAAGAGTGCTTTAAATGTAGTGGTAAGTCGTTAATATAGATAGCAAAGAGGAGAAGATCAAGAATGGAGCCTTGAGGAATACCGGTATCAACCACAGAAGAGTCAGATGTTTTGTTTCTAAAGCAAACTACTTGTTTTCTACCTGAGAGAACAGATGTAATACATTTTGTTAGGTCAGGATGTAATCTATAACCTTCCAGCTTTTTTGCAAGAATTTCATGATTAATCATATCGAAGGCTTTCTTAAAATCAACAAAGACAGCACCACACAATTTGTCATCATTTATATTAGACAGCCAGCTTTCTGTCATGTTAGTTAATGCTGTGTGGCAGGAGCGAATTGGTCTAAAATCTGACTGAATGTTTATTAGTAGATTGTTTTCTTGCATGTGGAGCAGTGTTAACTTTTGTATATGTTTTTCAAGAGGTTTAGATAATGATGGCAGAATGGATATGGGTCCATAGTTTGAGAGGTCACTAGTCTGTCCAGATTTAAAAAGAGGAAACACTTTGGTGAGTTTACAAGGAGAAGCACAGAGACAAGCTTCTGTAAGTTGATATATAATACACTAGTCCCACAGAGAAAGATGTCTGCAATGTGGGATGTACGAGTAATAAAAAATTATAGAGTACCATTTTTGTAATGTGTAATGTAATGTAGCAAATACCATGAGAAAGGTTTCTATAATGTGATATATGATACAGGAACATCATAAAGAAAGGAACACGACAAAGAAAGACTTATGTAATGTGGGATGTAATACAGGAATACCACAGCGACAGGTTTCTGTAAGTTCAAATGTAATACAGTAGTACCACAGAGAAAGATGTATGTAATGTGGGATGTAATACATGTAATATGATAGCGGCTTTTTTATGTGTAATATAATATAGCAATATCATAGAGAAATATATATATATATATATATATATATATATATAATGAGATGTAATACAAGAATATCATATAGAAAGGTTTCTATAACGTGGCATGTAATGCAGAAAAGTCATAAAGAAGTATTTCTATAATGTGAAATATAACACAGGAATATCATAAAGAAAATGTTTCTATAGTATAAGATCTAACACAGGAATAACATAAAGAAAGGATTCTACAAAGTGAGATCTAACATGAGATACCATGAAGAAAGGTTTCTGCAAAGTGTGATCTAACAAGAAAACCATAAAGAAAGGTTTCTATAATGTGAGATCTAACACAGGAATAAAATAAAGAAAGATTTTTATAATGTGAGATCTAACACAGGAATACCATAAAGAAAAGCTTCTATAATGTGAGATCTAACACAGGAATACCATAAAGAAAGGTTTATACAAAGTGAGAGATAACACAGGAATACCATAGAGAAAGGTTTCTACAAAATGAGAGATAACCAAATAATACCACAAAGAAAGGCTTCCATAATGTGAGATCTAACACAGGAATACCATAAAGAAAAGTCTCTATAATGTGATATGTGATACAGGAATACCATAAAGAAAAGTCTCTATAATGTGATATATGATACAGGAATACCATAAAGACATTTTTCTTTAATGTGATATATAATACAGGAATACCATAAAGAAAAGTTTCTATAATGTGATATATAATACAGGAATACCATAAAGACATTTTTCTTTAATGTGATATATAATACAGGAATACCATAAAGAAAAGTTTCTATAATGTGATATATAATACAGGAATACAAGTGAAATGTGCTTGTTCAGATGAAATATTATAATATCCATTAGAGCTTTGACATGTAATCATATCTTAGAAACAGAAACACAAGAACAATGTTTAGTGGTGGCAAAATAAGACACAGTGTGTGAGTGCGTGTATGTGTTATTGTGTGTGCGTGCTAGATCTGGTACAGAGTTTTCAGTAAATGTTGTTTGTCAAACATACAGAAAGTACAACCTTTAATGGACTTTAATTATTTTTTCTTTCACATAGTCTGATATATATATTTTATTTGTATTTAAAAATGTCAAACTTTGATGCTCACTTCTGACACAACTAAATAAAAACTTTGTAGTTTCAAAAGCTGCCCTTACAGATTACTTACCTTCATGTTCTTCTGGAGCTTTAGATAAAAGATTAAAAAAAATAAGTTGACATTTCTCAATTTTCAGAGATAACGAAGCAAGAATTCTGTGATTTATTTTACTGGTACACTAATGAGTAAACATGTTCATAGTAAACGTTTTATATCGAAGATAACATTTCTTTTCATTTCTCCGTTCCAGCGATCGTGTGAGCTTGGACTCTTCGACTCGAAGCTATGGCAACATATCTACAGGTTTTCTTTATTTGTATCGTCTGTGTATATATTACATTCTCAATGTCTGTACTATCATGGAGGTGTTCTTGTCATAAGTCTTTGAGTGCTGACATTCTCAGATAATGGACCATCCAAATAAAGTTCTGGGAAAAGTAACATCTCTATACTTTCCATTTGTTTAATTTGAAAGACACAGTTAGTATTGATGATATCAAGAATACAGAGCATGGGAAAGTCATTTAGTGCATTTGTCCATTGCGAACAGTTTATTAGCAAATAAACTAATGGTAAACTAACAGAAAATCATTAATTTTCTTTTTTGCATAACTTTTTCAATTTAAAAAAGACAATTCTTGTTATATAAGCAAATGTTTGGACAAACAGAAATAACTGAACCACCAGATACAACTTTCTATGATGAGACGTAAAATCCATCATTTAGTATCAGAACAGAAATGAATTTTCTTTGTCATACAAATGTGACATGATCCAAAATTCATCAAGAATTATATGATCCGAAATTAATCAAGAATTATTTCAGTTATTTCAGTGAAAAGGACGTAATCTTTTATCTGAGCAGAACGAACTTTGACGTAAATAATGACAGAGAGAATGCTACATTCTTAATATACTCCCAAGCCCACACTGAGAGAATGTTACATTCTTAATATACTCCCAAGCCCACACTGAGAGAATGTTACATTCTTAATATACTCCCAAGCCCACACTGAGAGAATGTTACATTCTTAATATACTCCCAAGCCCACACTGAGAGAATGTTACATTCTTAATATACTCCCAAGCCCACACTGAGAGAATGTTACATTCTTAATATACTCCCAAGCCCACACTGAGAGAATGTTACATTCTTAATATACTCCCAAGCCCACACTGAGAGTGTTACATTCTTCATGTTTACTCACCAGCCCACACTGAGAGAAGGTTACAACCTTTATGTATACTCACAAGCCCACACTGTTAGAATGTTACAACCTTCATGTATACTCACAAGCTCACACTGTTAGAATGTTAAAATCTCCATGAGTACTCACCAGCCACTGAGACTGCACAGAGAAGGCACAAGAGACCGAGTACAACAACCAGCTTCATTTTTATGTAGTCTGCAGGAAAAAAAAAATATATGAAGGTTATACCAAGGTCAGTGATGTTTGTTTCGTTCCAGAGGTAACAAAATTTCTCCCATGCCCAAAAGGGTTTTATATCACAGGCTAACTAGTTCCCCCAAGCTGTCTGGGTTTAGTATCACAAGCTAACTAGTTCCCACAAGCTGTCTGGGTTTAGTATCACAAGATAACTAGTTCCCACCAGATGTCTGGGTTTAGTATCACAAGATAACTAGTTCCACCAAGCTGTCTGGGTTTAGTATCACAAGCTAACTAGTTCCCACCAGCTGTCTGGGTTTAGTATCACAAGATAACTAGTTCCCCCAAGCTGTCTGGGTTTAGTATCACAAGCTGACTAGTTCCCCCAAGCTGTCTGGGTTTAGTATCACAAGCTAACTAGTTCCATTAACAATGAAATGATAATACCAAACATAGCAGAAAGCTAAAGTAGAAAAGAGAATAAAAACATAGCACAAGCCTGAAGAATGAAAAGAGAGTAACAAACATAGCAGAAGCCTGAAGAATGAAAAGAGAGTAACAAACATAGCAGATGTATTTACAATGACAAGAGAGTAGCAGACATAGCAGACCTCTGAAGAATGAAAAGAAAGTAAAAAACATAGCAGAAGCCTGAAGAATTAAAAGAGAGTAACAAATATAGCAATAGCCTGAAGAACGAACAGAGAATAACATATGTAGTAGAAACATGAAGAAGGAAAAGATGTATCACACATAGCAGAAGACTTAGGAATGGAATTAGAGTATCTAACACAGCAGAAATTTGAAGAATGAAAACAGAGTAACAAACATAACAAAATCCTGAAGAATGAAAGGACAATACCCAACATAGCAGAAACCTTAAGAATGAAAATAGAGAAACAAAAATAGAAGGTCAGAAGGATGAAAAATTAATAAAAAATACAGTGGAGGAATAAAGAATCAAAAGAGAGCAACAAACATAGAAGAAGTTTGAAGAATAGAATAACAGAAGTTTCAAAAGTCTGGAGAATGGAAAGATAATAAGAACAAAAAATGGAACTGTGATGATATGAATAATGGAAGTAGCAAAAGCCTGAATAATGAAATGATAGTTACAAACATAAAAGAAGCTTGAGGAAGGAAAAGAGAGTAACAAACATACCATAAGTCTGAAGAATGAACAGAGAATAACAAACATAGCAGAAGCATGAAGAAGGAAAAGATTTATCACACATAGCAGAAGTCTGAAGAATGAAAACAGAGTAACAAACATAGCAAAAGCCTGAAAATGGAAAAGAGAGTAACAATCATAGCAGATGTCAGAAGAGTAAAAAGAGAGTAACAAACATAGAAGAATCCTGAAGAAAAGAGTAACAGAAGTAGCAAAAGAATGAAGAATGAAAAGATGGTAACACACATAGCAGAAGTCTGAAGAAAGAAAAGAGAGTACCAAATGTAGAAGAAGCCTGGAGAAAAAGAAGATAGTAGCAAACATGGCAGAAGTATGAAGAATGTAAAGAGAGTAACAAACATAGCATAAGCCTGAAAAATTAAAAGAGAGTAATAAACATGGCAGAAGCCTGAAGAATGAAAAAATACTAATCAACATAGTAGAAGCCTGAAGAATATAAGGAGAGTAACAAACAAAGCAGAAGTCTAAAGAATGAGAAGAATGTAACTACCATGGAAAATGCCTGAAGAATGAGAAGAGAGTAACAAACATAGGAGTCTCTTGAAAAATGACAAGAGAGTTACAAAAATATCAAAAACCTGAAAATGAAAAGAGAGAAACAAACATAACAGAAGCCTGAAGAATGAAAAGACAGCAACATACATAGCAGATGCCAGAAGAGTAAAAAGAGAGTAACCAACACAATAGAAGTCTGAAGAATACTGAAGAATGTAAAGAGAGTAACAAAAATAGTAGAATCCTAAAGAATGAAAAGAAAGTACAACTATAGCAAAAGCCTGAAGAATTAAAATAGTGAAACAAACATAGCAATAGCGTGAAGAATGAAAAGAGAGTAAGAAACAAAGCAGAAGTATTTATAATGATAAGAGAGTAGCAGACATAGCAGAAGTCTGAAGAATGAAAAGAGAGTAAAAAACATAACAGGAGCCTGAAGAATAAAACGACAGTAGGGAACATAGCAGAAGGCTACAGAATAAAAAGAGAACAGAGCAGAATTCTTAAAAATAAAATTAAACTTACTATTGTAGCTCAAGATTGAGGAATGAAAAGAGAGTACCAAACATAGTAGAAGTCTGCAGAATGAAAATAGAGTAACAAACATAGCAGAAGACTGAAGAATGAAAAGAGAGTAAAAAATACAGAAGAAGACTGAAGAAAAGAGTAACAGAAGTAGCAAAAGCATAAAGAATGAAAAGATAGTAACAAACATGGTAAAAGCCTGAAGAATGTAAAGAGAATAACAAAAATAGCAGAATACTGTAGAATGAAAATGGAGTACCAAACATAGTAAAATCCAAAGAATTAAAAGAGAGTACAAACATAACAATAGCTTGAAGAATGAAAAGAGAGTAACAAATATAGTAGAAGCCTGAAGAATGAAAAGATAGTAACAAACATAGTTGAAGTCTGAAGAAGTCAGAAGAATGTAAATAGAGTAAGAAACATAGAAGATGCCTGAAGAATGAAAAGAAAGTACAACTATAGCAAAAGCCTGAAGAATTAAAATAGTGAAACAAACATAGCAATAGCGTGAAGAATGAAAAGAGAGTAAGAAACAAAGCAGAAGTATTTATAATGATAAGAGAGTAGCAGACATAGCAGAAGTCTGAAGAATGAAAAGAGAGTAAAAAACATAACAGGAGCCTGAAGAATAAAACGACAGTAGGGAACATAGCAGAAGGCTACAGAATAAAAAGAGAACAGAGCAGAATTCTTAAAAATAAAATTAAACTTACTATTGTAGCTCAAGATTGAGGAATGAAAAGAGAGTACCAAACATAGTAGAAGTCTGCAGAATGAAAAGAGAGTAACAAACATAGCAGAAGACATATGAATAGAGTATCTAACATAGCCAAAAACTGGAGAATGAAAACAAAGTAATAAACATAACAAAATCCTGAAGAATGAAAGGACAATACCAAACATAGCAGAAACCTTAAGAATGAAAATAAAGAAACAAAAATAGAAGGTCAGAAGAATGAAAAATTAATAAGAAAAACAGTGAAAGAATAAAGAATCAAAAGAGAGCAACAAACATATCACAAGTCTGAAGAATAGAGTAACAGAAGTTTTACAAGTCTAGAGAATGAAAGATAATAAGAACAAAAATGGAAGTGTGAAGATATGAGTAACAGAAGTAGTAAAAGCCTGAATAATGAAATGATTGTTACAATCATACAAGAAGCTTGAAGAATGAAAAGAGAGTAACAAACATAGCATAAGTCTGAAGAATGAACAGAGAATAACATACATAGTAGAAGCATGAAGAAGGAAAAGATGTATCACACATAGCAGAAGTTGGAAGATTGAAAAGAGAGTAACAAACATAGCAGAAACCTGAAGAATGAAAAGATATTAAAAAACACAGCAAAAGGCTGAAGAAGGAAAAGAGAGTAATAGCTATAGCAAACGTCAGAAGAATAAATAGAGAGTTACAAATGTTAGAAGAATCCTGTAGAAAAGAGTAACTGAAGTAGCAAAAGCTGAAGAATGAAAAGAGAGTATCAAACATAGCACAAGCCTGAAGAATGAAAATAGAGTACCTAACATAGAAGAATCCTAGAGAATGAAATGATAGTAACAAACATAGCAGAATTATGAAGAATGTAAAGACAGTAACAAACATAGTAAAAACCTGAAAACTGAAAAGAGAGTAATAAACTTAGCAGAAACCTCAAGATTGAAAAGAGTGTTACAAACGTAGAATAAGACTGAAGAAAACAGTAACAGAAGTAGCAAAAGTATGAAGAGTGAAAAGATATTAACAAATATAGTAGAAGCCTGAAGAATGAAAAGAGAGTAACAAACATAGAAGACATCTGAAGAATGAAAAGAGAGTAAATACCATGGCAAACACCTAAAGAATGAAAAGAGAGTAACACACATATGACACTTTTGAAAAATAACAAGAGAGTAATAAAAATACCAAAAGAATGAGGAATGAAAAGAGAGTAACAAACATAGCAGAAGTATGAAGAATAAAAAGAGACTAACAAATATAGCAGATGAAAAAAGAAAAAAAAAAAAAAGAGAGTAAAAAGTGTAACAGAAACTCGTAGAATGAAAAGAGAGTAACAAACATAGTGGAAGTCTTAAGAATCCTAAATAATTTAAAGAGAGTAACAAAAATAATAGAAGCTTGAGGAATGAAAATATAATTACAGAAAAAGTATAAGACTAAAGTATGAAAATATTGTAACAAACATAGCAGAAGCCTGAACAATGAAAAGATAGTAACAAACACAGCACAAGCTTGAAGAATGAAAATACAGTAATAAACATAGCAGAAGTCTAAGGAATGAAAAGAGAGTAACAAACAAAGAAGAAAACTGAACAATGAAAACAGAGTAACAAAAATAGCAGAAGCCTGAAGAATGAAAAGATAGTAACAAACATAGCAGTAGTACGAAGAATATAAAAAGAGTAAAACACATAGCATAAGCCTGAAAAATGAAAAAAGAGTAAAAAAAATAGCAGAAGTTTGAAGAATGAAAAGAGTGTAACATACATAGAATAAGACTGAAGAAAAGAGTAATAGAAGTAGCAAAAGCCTGAAGAATGAAAAGACATTAACAAACATAGTAGAAGCCTGAAGAATGTAAAGAGCGTAACAAATATAACAGAAGTCTGAAGAATGAAAAGAGAGTAATTACACTGGCAAAAACCTGAAAATGAAATGAGAGTAATAAACATAGGAGACTTTTGAAAAAATGATGAAAGAATAAAAAACATAGCAAAAGCCTGAAGAATGAAAAGAGAATAACAAATATAGCAGAAGCATGAAGAATGAAAAGAGAATAACAAATATAGCAGAAGCATGAAGAATAAAAAGAGAATAACAAATATAGCAGAAGCATAAAGAGTAAAAAGAGAGTAAAAAAATAGCAGAAGCCTGAAGGATGAAAAGAGTGTAACAAACATAGAGAAGACTGAAGAAAAGAATAACAGAAGTAGCAAAAGCATACAGAATGAAAAGACATTAACAAACATAGCAGAAATCTGAAGAATGAAAACAGAGTAACAAACATAGCAAAAGCCTGAAAATGGAAAAGAGAGTAACAATCATAGCAGATGTCAGAAGAGTAAAAAGAGAGTAACAAACATAGAAGAATCCTGAAGAATGAAAAGAGAATAACAAAAATAGCAGAAGCCTGAAGAATGAAAAGATAGTAACAAACATAGCAGAAGTCTGAAGAAGGAGAAGAGAGTATCTAACATAGAAGAAGCCTGGAGAAAAAAAGCTAGTAACAAACATAGCAGAAGTATGAAGAATGTATAGAGAGAGTAACAAACATAGCAGAAGCCTGAAAAATGAAAAGAGAGTAATAAACATATAAGAAGACTGAAGAATGAAAATAAAGTAATAAACATAGTAGAAGCCTGAAGAATGAGAATAGAATAACAAACATAGCAGAAGTCTAAGGAATGAAAAGAGAATAACAAACATAGCAAAAGCCTGAAGAATGAGAAGAGAGTAACAAACATAGGAGTCTCTTGAAAAATGACAAGAGAGTAACAAAAATAGCAGAAGCCTGAAGAATGAAAAGAGAGTAACAAACATAGCAGAAGCCTGAAGAATGAAAAGAGAGTAACAAACATAGCAGAAGCCTGAAGAATAAAAAGAGAGTAACAAACATATAAGAAGACTGAAGAAAAGAGTAACAGCAGTAGCAAAAGATTGAAGAATGAAAAGATAGTAACAAACATAGTAGAAGCCTGAAGAATGAAAAGATTGTAAGAAACACATTGTAAGTATGAAGAAAAAAGTTACAGAAGTAGCAAAAGCATACAGAATGAAAAGAGTGTAACAAACATAGCATAAGTCTGAGGAATGAAAATATAGTAACAAACATAGCAGAAGTCTGAAGGATGAAAACAGAGTAACAAACAAAGAAGAATCCTGAAGAATGAAAACAGATTAACAAACATAGCAGAAATCTGAAGAAATGAATAAAACATGTAACTAAAGCCCAAAGAATGAAAAGATTGTAAGAAACATATTAAAGTCTGAAGAAAAAAGTAAAAGAGATAGCAAAAGCCGAAAGAATGAAAAGATGGTACCAAATACAGCAGAAGTCTGAAGAATGAAAAAAGATTAAAAAACATAACAGAGGGCTGAAGAATTAAAAGATAATAAGAAACAAGGTAGAAGTATGAAGATGCCTTATCGAAGATAAAAGAACAACAAACATAGAAGAAGCCTGAAGAATGAAAAGAGACTAACAAACAAAGAAGAAGCCTAAAGAAGGAAAAGACAATACCAAACGTAGCAGAAGCCTGAAAAATGAAAAGAGAATAATAAATATAGTAGGAGACTGAAGAATGAAAAGAGAGTAAAAAATACAGAAGAAGACTGAAGAAAAGAGTAACAGAAGTAGCAAAAGCATAAAGAATGAAAAGATAGTAACAAACATGGTAAAAGCCTGAAGAATGTAAAGAGAATAACAAAAATAGCAGAATACTGTAGAATGAAAATGGAGTACCAAACATAGAAGAATCCTAGAGAATGAAATGATAGTAACAAACATAACAATAGCTTGAAGAATGAAAAGAGAGTAACAAATATAGTAGAAGCCTGAAGAATGAAAAGAGAGTAACAACATAGCAGAAGTTTGAAGACTAGAATAACAGAAGTAGCAGAAACCTTAAGAATGAAAATACAGTAATAAACATAGCAGAAGCCTGAAGAATGAAAAGAAAGTAAAAAACATAGCAAAAGCCTGAAGAATTAAAATAGTGAAACAAACATAGCAATAGCGTGAAGAATGAAAAGAGTAACAAACATAGCAGAAGTATGAAGAATGTATAGAGAGAGTAACAAACATAGCTGAAATCTAAAGAATGAAAAGAGAGTAAAAAACATAACAGGAGCCTGAAGAATAAAACGACAGTAGGGAACATAGCAGAAGGCTACAGAATAAAAAGAGAGTAAAAAACATAGCAGGAGTCTTAAGAATAAAAGAAAACTTACTATTACAGCTCAAGATTGAGGAATGAAAAGAGAGTACCAAACATAGTAGAAGTCTGCAGAATGAAAAGAGAGTAACAAACATAGCAGAAGACATATGAATAGAGTATCTAACATAGCCAAAAACTGGAGAATGAAAACAAAGTAATAAACATAACAAAATCCTGAAGAATGAAAGGACAATACCAAACATAGCAGAAACCTTAAGAATGAAAATAAAGAAACAAAAATAGAAGGTCAGAAGAATGAAAAATTAATAAGAAAAACAGTGAAAGAATAAAGAATCAAAAGAGAGCAACAAACATATCACAAGTCTGAAGAATAGAGTAACAGAAGTTTTACAAGTCTAGAGAATGAAAGATAATAAGAACAAAAATGGAAGTGTGAAGATATGAGTAACAGAAGTAGTAAAAGCCTGAATAATGAAATGATTGTTACAATCATACAAGAAGCTTGAAGAATGAAAAGAGAGTAACAAACATAGCATAAGTCTGAAGAATGAACAGAGAATAACATACATAGTAGAAGCATGAAGAAGGAAAAGATGTATCACACATAGCAGAAGTCTGAAGAAGTCAGAAGAATGTAAATAGAGTAAAAAACATAGCAGAAGCCTGAAGAACCTGTAAGAATGTAAAGACAGTAACAAACATAGCAAAAGCCTGAAGAATGAAAAGAGAGTAATAGCTATAGCAAACGTCAGAAGAATAAATAGAGAGTTACAAATGTTAGAAGAATCCTGTAGAAAAGAGTAACTGAAGTAGCAAAAGCTGAAGAATGAAAAGAGAGTATCAAACATAGCACAAGCCTGAAGAATGAAAATAGAGTACCTAACATAGAAGAATCCTAGAGAATGAAATGATAGTAACAAACATAGCACTAGCATGAAGAATGAAAACATAACAAAATCCTGAAGAATGAAAAGACATTAACAAACATAGTAAAAACCTGAAAACTGAAAAGATAGTAAAAAATATAGCAGAAACCTGAAGAATGAAAAGAGTGTAACAAACATAGAAGAAGACTGAAGAAAACAGTAACAGAAGTAGCAAAAGTATGAAGAGTGAAAAGATATTAACAAATATAGTAGAAGCCTGAAGAATGAAAAGAGTAACAAACATAGAAGACATCTGAAGAATGAAAAGAGAGTAACAAACATAGCAAAAGCCTGAAGAATGAAAAGAGAGTAACACACATATGACACTTTTGAAAAATAACAAGAGAGTAATAAAAATACCAAAAGAATGAGGAATGAAAAGAGAGTACAAACATAGCAGAAGTATGAAGAATAAAAAGAGACTAACAAATATAGCAGATGAAAAAAGAAAAAAAAAAAAAGAGAGTAAAAAGTGTAACAGAAACTCGTAGAATGAAAAGAGAGTAACAACATAGCAGAAGACATATGAATAGAGTATCTAACATAGAAGAATCCTGTAGAAAAGAGTAACAGAAGTTTCAAAAGTCTGGAGAATGAAAACAAAGTAATAAACATAGTAGAAGCATGAAGAATGAAAAGACATTAACAAACATAGTATTAGCCAGAAGAATGAAAAGATAATAAGACACAAGGTAGAAGTATGAAGAATGTAAAGACAGTAACAAACGTAGCATAAGCCTGAAAAATGAAAAGAGAGTAACAAACATAGCACAAGCATGAAGAATGAAAATACAGTAATAAACATAGCAGAAGTCTAAGGAATGAAAAGAGAGTAATAAACATATAAGAAGACTGAAGAACGAAAAGGGAGTAACAAACATAGCAGAAGCCTGAAGAATGAAAAGATAGTAACAAACATAGCAGTAGTCTTAAGAATAAAAGAAAACTTACTATTACAGCTCAAGATTGAGGAATGAAAAGAGAGTACAAAAGATAGCAGAAGCCTGAAGTATTAAAAGATAGAAACAAACATAGCACTAGCATGAAGAATGAAAAGAGAGTACCAAATATAGCAAAGTCTGAAGAATTAAAAGAGAGTAACAAACATAGTATTAGCCAGAAGAATGAAAGGAGAGTAACAACATAACAGAGGACTTGGTAATGGAAACAGAGTATCTAACATAGCTGAAATTTGAAGAATGAAAACAGAGTAACAAACATAACAAAATCAGAAACCAGAAGATTGGAAATAGAGAAACAAAGACAGAAGGTCAGAAGAATGAAAATTAAATAAGAAAAATGGTGGAGGAATAAAGAATCAAAAGAGAGAAACAAACATAGCAGAAGTCTGAAGAATAGAGTAACAGAAGTTTCAAAAGTCTGGAGAATGAAAAGATAATAAGAAAAATAGTGGAATTGTGAAGATATTAGTAACAGAAGTAGCAGAAACCTGAATAATGAAATGATAGTTACAAACATAGAAGAAGTTTGAAGAAGGAAAAGAGAGTAACAAACATAGCAATAGTCTGAAGAATAAACAGAGAATAACAAACATATTGGAAGCCTGAAGAACCTGTAAGAATGTAAAGAGAGTAACAAAAATAGTAGAAGCCTGAAGAATGAAAACATAACAAAATATTACAAGACTAAAGTATGAAAAGTATGAAGAATAACAAGAGAGTAACAAACATAGCACAAGCATGAAGAATGAAAAGAGAGTAACAAACATAGCACAAGCCTGAAGAATGAAAAGAGAGTAACAAACATAGCACAAGCATGAAGAATGAAAAGAGAGTAACAAACATAGCACAAGCCTGAAGAATGAAAAGAGAGTACCTAACATAGAAGATGCCTGGATAAGAAAAAATTGTAATAAACATAGCAGAAGTATGAAGAATATAAATAGAGTAACAAACATAACAAACTCCTTAAGAATGAAAGGACAGTACCAAACATAGGAGAAATCTGAAGAATAAAAATAGAGAAAAAAAGATAAAAGGTTAGAAGAATGAAAAATTAATAAGAAATATAGTGGAGGAATAAAGAACCAAAAGAGAGCAACAAACATAGCAGAAGTTTGAAGACTAGAATAACAGAAGTTGTAATGGTCAGGAGAATGAAAAGATATTAAGATAAATCCTGGAAGTGTGAAGTTATGAATAACAGAAGTAGCAAAAGCCTGAATAATGAACTGATAGTTACAAATATAGAAGAAGTTTGAAGAATGAAAAGAGAGTAACAATCATAGCAGAAGTCTGAAGAACGAAAAGGGAGTAACAAACATAGTAGAAGACTGAAGAAAAGATTAACAGAAGTAGAAAAATCCTAAAGAATGAAAAGATAGTAACAAACATAGTAAAAGCCTGAAGAATGTAAAGAGAGTAACAAATATAGCAGAAGCATGAAGAATGAAAAGAAAGTAAAAAACATAGCAGGAGTCTGAAGAATGAAAAGAGAGTAACAAACATAACAAAATATTACAAGACTAAAGTATGAAAAGTATGAAGAATGTAAAGAGAGTAACAAAAATAGTAGAATCCTAAAGAATGAAAAGATAGTAACAAACATAGCACTAGCATGAAGAATGAAAAGAGAGTACCAAATATAGCAAAGTCTGAAGAATTAAAAGAGAGTAACAAACATAGTATTAGCCAGAAGAATGAAAGGAGAGTAACAACATAACAGAGGACTTGGTAATGGAAACAGAGTATCTAACATAGCTGAAATTTGAAGAATGAAAACAGAGTAACAAACATAACAAAATCAGAAACCAGAAGATTGGAAATAGAGAAACAAAGACAGAAGGTCAGAAGAATGAAAATTAAATAAGAAAAATGGTGGAGGAATAAAGAATCAAAAGAGAGAAACAAACATAGCAGAAGTCTGAAGAATAGAGTAACAGAAGTTTCAAAAGTCTGGAGAATGAAAAGATATTAAGATAAATCCTGGAAGTGTGAAGTTATGAATAACAGAAGTAGCAAAAGCCTGAATAATGAAATGATAGTTACAAACATAGAAGAAGTTTGAAGAAGGAAAAGAGAGTAACAAACATAGCAGAAGTCAGACGAATAAAAAGAGAGTAACAATCATCACAGAAGCCTGAAGAAAGAGTAGAGAGTATCTAAAATAGAAGAGGCCTGGAGGAAAAAAAGAGAATAACAAACATAGCAGAAGCATAAAGAGTAAAAAGAGAGTAAAAAACATAGCAGAAGCCTGAAGGATGAAAAGAGTGTAACAAACATAGAAGAAGACTGAAGAAAAGAATAACAGAAGTAGCAAAAGCATACAGAATGAAAAGACATTAACAAACATAGCAGAAATCTGAAGAATTAAAACAGAGTAATTACCATAGAAAAAATCTCAAGAATGAGAAGACAGTAACAACCATAGGAGATTCTTGAAAAATGACAAGAGAGTAACAAACATAGCAAAAGCCTGAAAATAACAAGAGAGTAACAGACAGCAGAAGCCTGAAGAATGAAAAGTCAGCATCAAACATAGCAGAAGTGTGAAAATCAAGAGACTTACAAATATAGCAGGAGTCTGAAGAATGAAAACAGAGTAACAAACATAACAGAAGCCTGGTGAATTAAAAGATAATAAGACACAAGGTAGAAGTCTGAAGATGCCTGACCGAGGATACGAGAGCAAATACATAGAAGATGCCTGAAGAAGATAAAGACAGTAACAAACGTAGCATAAGCCTGAAAAATGAAAAGTGAGTAATAAACATAGTAGAAGACTGAAGAACGAAAAGGGAGTAACAAACATAGAGAAGACTGAAGAAAAGATTAACAGAAGTAGAAAAATCCTAAAGAATAAAAGATAGTAACAAACATAGTAAAAGCCTGAAGAATGTAAAGAGAGTAACAAATATAGCAGGAGTCTGAAGAATGAAAAGAAAGTAAAAAACATAGCAGGAGTCTTAAGAATAAAAGAAAACTTACTATTACAGCTCAAGATTGAGGAATGAAAAGAGAGTACAAAAGATAGCAGAAGCCTGAAGTATTAAAAGATAGAAACAAACATAGCACTAGCATGAAGAATGAAAAGAGAGTACCAAATATAGCAAAGTCTGAAGAATTAAAAGAGAGTAACAAACATAGTATTAGCCAGAAGAATGAAAGGAGAGTAACAACATAACAGAGGACTTGGTAATGGAAACAGAGTATCTAACATAGCTGAAATTTGAAGAATGAAAACAGAGTAACAAACATAACAAAATCAGAAACCAGAAGATTGGAAATAGAGAAACAAAGACAGAAGGTCAGAAGAATGAAAATTAAATAAGAAAAATGGTGGAGGAATAAAGAATCAAAAGAGAGAAACAAACATAGCAGAAGTCTGAAGAATAGAGTAACAGAAGTTTCAAAAGTCTGGAGAATGAAAAGATAATAAGAAAAATAGTGGAATTGTGAAGATATTAGTAACAGAAGTAGCAGAAACCTGAATAATGAAATGATAGTTACAAACATAGAAGAAGTTTGAAGAAGGAAAAGAGAGTAACAAACATAGCAATAGTCTGAAGAATAAACAGAGAATAACAAACATATTGGAAGCCTGAAGAACCTGTAAGAATGTAAAGAGAGTAACAAAAATAGTAGAAGCCTGAAGAATGAAAACATAACAAAATATTACAAGACTAAAGTATGAAAAGTATGAAGAATAACAAGAGAGTAACAAACATAGCACAAGCATGAAGAATGAAAAGAGAGTAACAAACATAGCACAAGCCTGAAGAATGAAAAGAGAGTAACAAACATAGCACAAGCATGAAGAATGAAAAGAGAGTAACAAACATAGCACAAGCCTGAAGAATGAAAAGAGAGTACCTAACATAGAAGATGCCTGGATAAGAAAAAATTGTAATAAACATAGCAGAAGTATGAAGAATATAAATAGAGTAACAAACATAACAAACTCCTTAAGAATGAAAGGACAGTACCAAACATAGGAGAAATCTGAAGAATAAAAATAGAGAAAAAAAGATAAAAGGTTAGAAGAATGAAAAATTAATAAGAAATATAGTGGAGGAATAAAGAACCAAAAGAGAGCAACAAACATAGCAGAAGTTTGAAGACTAGAATAACAGAAGTTGTAATGGTCAGGAGAATGAAAAGATATTAAGATAAATCCTGGAAGTGTGAAGTTATGAATAACAGAAGTAGCAAAAGCCTGAATAATGAACTGATAGTTACAAATATAGAAGAAGTTTGAAGAATGAAAAGAGAGTAACAATCATAGCAGAAGTCAGACGAATAAAAAGAGAGTAACAATCATCACAGAAGCCTGAAGAAAGAGTAGAGAGTATCTAAAATAGAAGAGGCCTGGAGGAAAAAAAGAGAATAACAAACATAGCAGAAGCATAAAGAGTAAAAAGAGAGTAAAAAAATAGCAGAAGCCTGAAGGATGAAAAGAGTGTAACAAACATAGAAGAAGACTGAAGAAAAGAATAACAGAAGTAGCAAAAGCATACAGAATGAAAAGACATTAACAAACATAGCAGAAATCTGAAGAATTAAAACAGAGTAATTACCATAGAAAAAATCTCAAGAATGAGAAGACAGTAACAACCATAGGAGATTCTTGAAAAATGACAAGAGAGTAACAAACATAGCAAAAGCCTGAAAATAACAAGAGAGTAACAGACAGCAGAAGCCTGAAGAATGAAAAGTCAGCATCAAACATAGCAGAAGTGTGAAAATCAAGAGACTTACAAATATAGCAGAAACTTGAAGAATAAAAAGAGAGTAACAAACATAGTAAAAGTCTGAATAATTCTGAAGAATGTAAAGAGAGTAACAAAAATAGTAGAATCCTAAAGAATGAAAACATAATAACAAAAAAAAGCACAAGATTATAGTATGAAAATATTGTGATTAACATAGCATAAGCCTAAAGAATGAAAAGATGGTAAAAAACATAGCTATAGGCTGAAGAATGAAAACAGAGTAACAAACATAGCAGAAATCTGAAGAATGAAAACAGAGTGGCAGACAAAGAAGAATCCTGAAGAAAGAAAACAAAGTAACAAACATAGTAGAAATCTGAAGAAATGAGTAAAACATGTAGCTAAAGCCCGAAGAATGAAAAGATTGTAAGAAACATATTGAAAGTCTGAAGAAAAAAGTAACAGCAGTAACAAAACATGAAGAATGAAAAGATAGTAACAAGCATAGTGGAAGTCTGAAGAAGCCTGATGAATGAAAACAGATTAATAAACATAGCAGAAGCCTGAAAAATGAAAAGAGAGTAATAGACATAGTAGAAGAAAGAAGAATGAAAAGAGAGTAACAAACATAAAGAAGACTGAAGAAAAGAGTAACAGAAGTAGCAAAACCTAAATAATGAAAAGATAGTAACAAACATAGTAAACGCCTGAAGAATGTAAAGAGAGTAACAAAAATAATATGATCCTGAAGAATGAAAAGGGAGTAACAAACATAGCAAAAGCTTGAAGAATGAAAAGAGAGTACAAACATAACAATAGCTTGAAGAATGAAAAGAGAGTACAAACATAGTAATAGCATGAAGAATGAAAAGAAAGTAACAAACATAGTAGAAACCTGAAGAATGAAAAGAGAGTAACAAACATAGTAGAAACCTGAAGAATGAAAAGAGAGTAACAAACATAGTAGAAACCTGAAGAATAAAAAGAGAGTAACAAACATAGTGGAAATCTGATGAAGCCTGAAGATTATAAAGAGAGTAAGAAACATAGCTGAAGCCTGAAGAACAAGTATGAAGCCTGAGGAATGAAAAGAGAGTAACAAACATAGCAAAAGCCTGAATAATGAAAAGAGAGTAACAAACTTAGAAGTAGCCTGAATAATTAAAAGAGAGTAATAAACAAAGCAGAAGTGTTTAAAATGACAAGAGATTAGCAGACATAGCAAAAATCTGAGGAATGAAAAGAGAGTAACAAGCATAACTAAAATCCTTAAGAATGAAAGGACAATACCAACCATAGCAGAAACATGAAGAATGAAAAATTAATAAGAAATATAGTGGATGAATAAAGAACCAAAAGAGAGCAACAAACATAGCAGAAGTCTGATGAATAGAGTAACAGTAGTTGCAAAAGTCTGGAGAATGAAAAGATAATAAGAGAAATAGTGAAAGTGTGAAGTTATGAGTAACAGAAGTAGCAAAAGCCTGAATGATGAAATGATAGTTACAAACATAGAAGAAGCTTGAAGAGGGAAAAGAGAGTAACAAACATTTCATAAGTCTAAAGAATGAACAGAGAATAACAAACATAGCAAAAGCCTTAAGAATGAAAAGGGAGTAACTAACATAACAGAAGCCTGAAGAATGAGTACATAATAAGAAACATATTGGAAGTCTGAAGATGCCTGATCGAGGAAAAGAGAGCAAGAAACATAGCAGACGCCTGAAGAATGAATAAAGAATAACAACCACAACAGAAGCCTGAAGAGTAAATAGAGAATCACAATAACTGAAGAAGGAGCAGAGACATTACTAACGAGACAATCAGAGAAAAACTGCTATGCCGGTACAAGAAATCTGTGTTTGTACAGGACGTAACCGATGTAAGGCTGAGAAAAACAGAATAATGTTGCTTGAAGAAGTCAATGCTCACGTACACAGAGACGTGGCTAATGTAAGGCTGAGAGAAACAGAGTAATGTTGCTACAAGAAGTTAATGCTCACGTACACAGAGACGTGGCTAATGTAAGGCTGAGAGAAACAGAGTAATGTTGCTACAAGAAATCAATGCTCACGTACACAGAGACGTGGCTAATGTAAGACTGAGAGAAACAGAGTAATGTTACTACAAGAAGTCAGTGCTCACGTACACAGAGACGTGGCTAATGTAAGACTGAAAGAAACAGAGTAATGCTGCTTACAAGAAATCAACGCTCACGTACACAGAGACGTGGCTAATGTAAGACTGAAAGAAACAGAGTAATGTTGCTACAAGAAGTCAACGCTCACGTGCACAGAGACGTAAGTGATAGAACCCTCAGAGAAAGTGTCCTGTGACAATAGAAAACCGTCTTGTTATATAGAAGAAGAAACTAATGATATTACTGCGACAGCTGGTGAGTGGGATAGATGTTCTCAATATTGCTTTAATTAACGAATTTCATGAACGCCAGCAAAATATTGACTGGTCCGCTCAAGACAAAGACGGTAGCCATGTTTCCCTGCCCACAGACAAAACATATTCAAATGTATCTATTGATAACAAAGAGCAACTCCATAGGGTTTCTAGTAACATGACAGAGAGGCGGAGCCGAACATAATGGACAGATTGTCAGACTAGCAAAAGGCAGAAAGCAATAAAGATTTCTCCAATCATGAAGACTTAACTGTCTAGTTCGTGGTGACAACGTACATAGTTACCGAATATTTCATCAGAAACCAGCTACAGAAGAGATACGAAAAGCATTGTTACTTGTAAAGTTTAGTTTGTTGAGAAATAAGTCTCATGATACGTTAACTTTCTCTGTGTTGTCTATAACATGTACACAAGTATTGTAGATGTAACTAGGACCTAAAATCATCTTGTTCTTACAGTTTATAAAAATTATACATGAGTTTTGAAGAAAATGAAAGTTTAAAACATATCTATCTATCTATCTATCTATCTATCTATCTATCTATCTATCTATCTATCTATCTATCTATCTATCTATCTATGGGGCTGAGTAGCGTAATATCTTGTTGCTGATTTCATCAAGACTTATTGTGTCTTGTTCATTAAAGATGAAAGATAAATGTAAACTTCACTAAGTGACATGAAAGGACAATACCAACCATAGCAGAAACATGAAGAATGAAAAATTAATAAGAAATATAGTGGATGAATAAAGAACCAAAAGAGAGCAACAAACATAGCAGAAGTCTGATGAATAGAGTAACAGTAGTTGCAAAAGTCTGGAGAATGAAAAGATAATAAGAGAAATAGTGAAAGTGTGAAGTTATGAGTAACAGAAGTAGCAAAAGCCTGAATGATGAAATGATAGTTACAAACATAGAAGAAGCTTGAAGAGGGAAAAGAGAGTAACAAACATTTCATAAGTCTAAAGAATGAACAGAGAATAACAAACATAGCAAAAGCCTTAAGAATGAAAAGGGAGTAACTAACATAACAGAAGCCTGAAGAATGAGTACATAATAAGAAACATATTGGAAGTCTGAAGATGCCTGATCGAGGAAAAGAGAGCAAGAAACATAGCAGACGCCTGAAGAATGAATAAAGAATAACAACCACAACAGAAGCCTGAAGAGTAAATAGAGAATCACAATAACTGAAGAAGGAGCAGAGACATTACTAACGAGACAATCAGAGAAAAACTGCTATGCCGGTACAAGAAATCTGTGTTTGTACAGGACGTAACCGATGTAAGGCTGAGAAAAACAGAATAATGTTGCTTGAAGAAGTCAATGCTCACGTACACAGAGACGTGGCTAATGTAAGGCTGAGAGAAACAGAGTAATGTTGCTACAAGAAGTCAATGCTCACGTACACAGAGACGTGGCTAATGTAAGGCTGAGAGAAACAGAGTAATGTTGCTACAAGAAATCAATGCTCACGTACACAGAGACGTGGCTAATGTAAGACTGAGAGAAACAGAGTAATGTTACTACAAGAAGTCAGTGCTCACGTACACAGAGACGTGGCTAATGTAAGACTGAAAGAAACAGAGTAATGCTGCTTACAAGAAATCAACGCTCACGTACACAGAGACGTGGCTAATGTAAGACTGAAAGAAACAGAGTAATGTTGCTACAAGAAGTCAACGCTCACGTGCACAGAGACGTAAGTGATAGAACCCTCAGAGAAAGTGTCCTGTGACAATAGAAAACCGTCTTGTTATATAGAAGAAGAAACTAATGATATTACTGCGACAGCTGGTGAGTGGGATAGATGTTCTCAATATTGCTTTAATTAACGAATTTCATGAACGCCAGCAAAATATTGACTGGTCCGCTCAAGACAAAGACGGTAGCCATGTTTCCCTGCCCACAGACAAAACATATTCAAATGTATCTATTGATAACAAAGAGCAACTCCATAGGGTTTCTAGTAACATGACAGAGAGGCGGAGCCGAACATAATGGACAGATTGTCAGACTAGCAAAAGGCAGAAAGCAATAAAGATTTCTCCAATCATGAAGACTTAACTGTCTAGTTCGTGGTGACAACGTACATAGTTACCGAATATTTCATCAGAAACCAGCTACAGAAGAGATACGAAAAGCATTGTTACTTGTAAAGTTTAGTTTGTTGAGAAATAAGTCTCATGATACGTTAACTTTCTCTGTGTTGTCTATAACATGTACACAAGTATTGTAGATGTAACTAGGACCTAAAATCATCTTGTTCTTACAGTTTATAAAAATTATACATGAGTTTTGAAGAAAATGAAAGTTTAAAACATATCTATCTATCTATCTATCTATCTATCTATCTATCTATCTATCTATCTATCTATCTATCTATCTATCTATCTATCTATGGGGCTGAGTAGCGTAATATCTTGTTGCTGATTTCATCAAGACTTATTGTGTCTTGTTCATTAAAGATGAAAGATAAATGTAAACTTCACTAAGTGACATGAAAGGAATACTTGGTTGCTTTAGATTTGCACATGAGCTACCTATATATTTATTTAATTCGCTTAAGTCAAAAGTAAGGGTTGGTAGTTAAGATTTTAAGATATTGACTTCTTCTCTGAAATGACTGCTGAATCTTCATAAGTGGGCACATGATTATAACTCTGTAAAGTCAGTCTGTTTTCTAAGGTATTATCAGCCTTTTCTGTTCATTATTCAGGGTCTGTATAGATAACAGGTTATAACACTGGGTAAAATGAAAATAAATAAATGACTGAGAACACTTAATGAAGTGGTTTTTTTAAAAGCACATTTTGTGTTTTATTTTTATTTATTTGACTTGGCTTTCTTCATGTTCACAACTCATCGGCCTTCATGTAGGACATAATAAACCACTTTTAGTAATGCTGATCTCGTAAATGAAATCATTAGTGATTTTCTGTGGGTTTTTTTTATTTACAGTTTGATATAAAGATCTGAGACTTGACTTGAGTCTTGAAGCAGTGACTTGATACTGGACGTCAGACTTAAAGCAATGATTTGAAGTTACAATGATATGTCACTTCAAACAGATTCTTTAGACTTGACTCGAGCCTTGACCTCAGACTTGTTATGAGACTTCAAATAGAGACTTTAGCTTGACTTGCGACATGACCTGAGACATGATATGATACTGGAAACAGTGACTTTTGACTTGACTTGAGACATGACCTGAGACATGATATTAGACTTGAAATAGTGACTTTAGACTTGACTTGAAGCTTGACCTGAGATATGATATGAGTCGAGTTTAAACAGTGACTTTAGACTTGACTTGAAGCTTGACCTGAGATATGATATGAGTCGAGTTTAAACAGTGACTTTTGACTTGACTTGAGGCTTGACCTGAGACATGATGTGAGACTTTAAATAGTGACTTTAGACTTGACTTGAGACATGACCTGAGACATGATATGTGACTTGAAACAGTGACTTTGGACGTGACCTGAGACATGATTTGAGACTTGACACAGTGAATTATGTCTTTGAGACTTGGAGTAATAACTTGAGACTACTTGAGATTTGAGTCTTGATTTGAGACTTGGAGTAATAACTTGAGACTACTTGAGATTTGAGTCTTGATTTGAGACTTGGAGTAATAACTTGAGACTACTTGAGATTTGAGGCTTGATTTGAGACTTGACTTGAGGCGTGGGTCTTGACTTCAGACTTTTCCTAAAAGACTTGAATACTTCTCTAAACCCATGCACAAGGTTAAACCTTCGGTATGCTGACGACACAGTACTGATAGCTGAGAACCAACAAGATCTGCAAAATCTCTTGGATAAAATCGCCAAAGAAAGTGAACAGAAAGGCATTGCTTTGAACATCAAAAAGACAGAGTCTACGGTTATGTCTAATAAATAGAATCCACCAACATGCAGTATAAAATGAAATATAGCTATTCTAAAGCAGGTGCAGAAATTCAAATACCTTGGAGCAGTAACAACTTCAGATGGGAAGTGCAGAACAGAAATTAGAAACAGAATAGGCCAAGCAAAGACTGCATTTCAGAGAATGAGAAACATATTAACCAACACATCCTTATCAATGAATGTTAGAAAACGAGTCCTAAAATGCTATATTGAACCTATCTTGTTATATGGAAGTGAATCATGGATAATAGGCAGGTCTGCACAAACGTCATTGGAAGCAGCAGAAATGTTGTTTATTAGAAGAATGAACAGGGAAAATAACTAATGGAGAATATTTGAGAAGAGCTAGAGAGACAAAAAAATCGTGTAAAAAAATTAAGAGAGAGACAATGTACTTTCATAGGACATGCAATGAGAAGAGGGGGCATTGAAAATATTATAACAACAGGAAAAATAGAAGGAAAAAGATCAAGAGGAAGACGAAGAGAAATGATACTGGACAGTCTGACGGGATAGTGTGAGAGGAGATCACCAACTGAGCTGATGGCCTGCATGAAGGATCGTGTACTCTGGAGAAGCTTAATAGACAACGCCAGTCGACACGGCACCTGATGATGATGATGATGACGCACAAGGTTTAGAAAACAAAATTCCCAGATGTGTTTTTCTCTCCATCACGCTGCAGATGGACAGGCTGTGAATGTTTTCTTGTCAAGCTAAACCCCACCTTCAAATCTGTATTTACATACAGTATATCCATGACGCCAGAAGACGGTGGGCGTGATAGCCATCTGTCAATCAGCCTCTGTTCTCTCAGTCCATCTATGAGCTAAATGTAACCTTCCACGTCAGCTTGACTCTAGATAAGCCACGTACCTACAGTTTATTCTTATCTCTGACAGAATGTAATCTTACATACACTAGTACTCTTATCTTATCTTCCTTTCATCACCACTGTTATTTATTTGTTCTAAACATCATCACTTCTATCTATCTGTTGTAAACATCATCACATTTCACCTCTATCTATCTGCTGTACACTTCATCACAGTTTATTTCTATCTATCTGCTGTACACTTCATCACAGTTTATTTCTATCTATCTGCTGTACACTTCATCACAGTTTATTTCTATCTATCTGCTGTACACTTCATCACAGTTTATTTCTATCTATCTGCTGTACACTTCATCACAGTTCACTTCTGTCTATCTGTTGTAAACATCATCAGACTCCACTTCTGTCAAGCTGTTTAAACACCATCGAAGTACAGTTATGTAAAGATGCTGTAAATAACCTCACAGTTCTATTCTATCCACATGTTGTAAACATATCAGAGTTCACTTGAAGCTTGACCTGAGATATGATATGAGTCGAGTTTAAACAGTGACTTTTGACTTGACTTGAGGCTTGACCTGAGACATGATATGAGACTTTAAATAGTGACTTTAGACTTGACTTGAGACATGACCTGAGACATGATATGTGACTTGAAACAGTGACTTTGGACGTGACCTGAGACATGATTTGAGACTTGACACAGTGAATTATGTCTTTGAGACTTGGAGTAATAACTTGAGACTACTTGAGATTTGAGTCTTGATTTGAGACTTGGAGTAATAACTTGAGACTACTTGAGATTTGAGTCTTGATTTGAGACTTGGAGTAATAACTTGAGACTACTTGAGATTTGAGGCTTGATTTGAGACTTGACTTGAGGCGTGGGTCTTGACTTCAGACTTTTCCTAAAAGACTTGAATACTTCTCTAAACCCATGCACAAGGTTAAACCTTCGGTATGCTGACGACACAGTACTGATAGCTGAGAACCAACAAGATCTGCAAAATCTCTTGGATAAAATCGCCAAAGAAAGTGAACAGAAAGGCATTGCTTTGAACATCAAAAAGACAGAGTCTACGGTTATGTCTAATAAATAGAATCCACCAACATGCAGTATAAAATGAAATATAGCTATTCTAAAGCAGGTGCAGAAATTCAAATACCTTGGAGCAGTAACAACTTCAGATGGGAAGTGCAGAACAGAAATTAGAAACAGAATAGGCCAAGCAAAGACTGCATTTCAGAGAATGAGAAACATATTAACCAACACATCCTTATCAATGAATGTTAGAAAACGAGTCCTAAAATGCTATATTGAACCTATCTTGTTATATGGAAGTGAATCATGGATAATAGGCAGGTCTGCACAAACGTCATTGGAAGCAGCAGAAATGTTGTTTATTAGAAGAATGAACAGGGAAAATAACTAATGGAGAATATTTGAGAAGAGCTAGAGAGACAAAAAAATCGTGTAAAAAAATTAAGAGAGAGACAATGTACTTTCATAGGACATGCAATGAGAAGAGGGGGCATTGAAAATATTATAACAACAGGAAAAATAGAAGGAAAAAGATCAAGAGGAAGACGAAGAGAAATGATACTGGACAGTCTGACGGGATAGTGTGAGAGGAGATCACCAACTGAGCTGATGGCCTGCATGAAGGATCGTGTACTCTGGAGAAGCTTAATAGACAACGCCAGTCGACACGGCACCTGATGATGATGATGATGACGCACAAGGTTTAGAAAACAAAATTCCCAGATGTGTTTTTCTCTCCATCACGCTGCAGATGGACAGGCTGTGAATGTTTTCTTGTCAAGCTAAACCCCACCTTCAAATCTGTATTTACATACAGTATATCCATGACGCCAGAAGACGGTGGGCGTGATAGCCATCTGTCAATCAGCCTCTGTTCTCTCAGTCCATCTATGAGCTAAATGTAACCTTCCACGTCAGCTTGACTCTAGATAAGCCACGTACCTACAGTTTATTCTTATCTCTGACAGAATGTAATCTTACATACACTAGTACTCTTATCTTATCTTCCTTTCATCACCACTGTTATTTATTTGTTCTAAACATCATCACTTCTATCTATCTGTTGTAAACATCATCACATTTCACCTCTATCTATCTGCTGTACACTTCATCACAGTTTATTTCTATCTATCTGCTGTACACTTCATCACAGTTTATTTCTATCTATCTGCTGTACACTTCATCACAGTTTATTTCTATCTATCTGCTGTACACTTCATCACAGTTTATTTCTATCTATCTGCTGTACACTTCATCACAGTTCACTTCTGTCTATCTGTTGTAAACATCATCAGACTCCACTTCTGTCAAGCTGTTTAAACACCATCGAAGTACAGTTATGTAAAGATGCTGTAAATAACCTCACAGTTCTATTCTATCCACATGTTGTAAACATATCAGAGTTCACTTCTAGCCACATGTAGAAACAGTAGCTTACTTCTATCAGGTTGTTGTAATTATCATCACAGTTAACTTCTATATATCTGTTCTACACTTCATCACAGTTCACTTCTATCTATCTGTTCTACACTTCATCACAGTTCACTTCTATATCTGTTCTACATTTTATCATAGTTGACTTCTATCTATCTGTTCTACACTTTATCACAGTTCACTTCTCTCTAGCCATGGCAAAAACCATCACAATATACATCTACCTACTTGTTGTAAACATCATCACAGATTTTGTGATTTTCTTATGACGTCTCAACTTTTCATCTGATCTCTTTCCCTATTACATGATACTGTATCCTTGCTTGGAGTTGATGACCATATGATTGGCTCTTTCTTCTGTTAGGTAAGGTAAGGTAACATTCCCGTGTCCATGCCATTAAGGCGTATTGGGTAATACATTGTTAGGACTGTATTTTCCATGACCTTCAGCAAATAAAAGTGTGATGTGGTCAGTTTCAGGCCTGGCCGATTTACCTTCCCAGATTTCTCTGCTGCCAATTTTTAGAAGCTGGGTGAACCGCGGTGCCTTTTTGTTGTTCTGTTAATGAGGGCATTAAAAATATCAAAATGTCAGAACATTTCATGGGATATTTTAATGCCAAAGTTGGTAAAGGAAGAACTTCAGACATGGTTGGTGACTATGGACTGGGGGAGAGGAATGACAGAGGTTATAAATTAATTGAATGGGCAAGAATACACAGCATGGTTGTAGGAAACACCTGGTTTAAACAACATCCTCGAAGACTGGCAACGTGGAGCAGCCCAGACAAAAAGACTTTTAACCAGATAGACTACCTATTAATCAACAAACGATTCCGGAATACATTGTAGGCAACAAAAACCATGCCAGGAGCTGACTGCATTAGTGACCAGGACCCATTCTATGGAAAAAATAAAATAAAGCTAAAGAAAGCAGGCAGAAAAGTGAGAAACATAAACCTGAATACAGAACTCCTTAAAAGACATTTTCAGCCTCAGTTCTTGTACCAGCAGTTCCTTGTTATTATTCTACTATGTCGTGCGGGACAGCGTTAGCGATCATGCTTCTGCACACTGTGTAGTCCTTGATGTTTTCAATAAGTTCAGAGGCTTTCTTTTCCATGCCACTTGGGCAGTCCGCTGAGATATTTTCCTCTTCACCTTCACTTGTCCTTTTTTCTTTTGAATTCATCGGTAGGTTCTCCAACTTCTGTCTTCTCATTACATGTCTGAGAAATAACGATTGCCTTTTTTACCATTTTAACTAGTTTTCATTGTTCTGAAACACTTTTTCTTACCAATTTAACTAGTATTCATTGTTCTCAAACATTTTTTCTTACCAATTTAAGTAGTTTTCTTTGTTCTCAAACATTTTTCTTACCAATGTAACTAGTTTTCTTTGTTCCCAAACACTTTTTCTTACCACTTTAACTAGTTTTCTTTGTTCTGAAACTCTTTTTCTTACCAATGTAACTAGTTTTCTTTGTTCCGAAACTCTTTTTCTTACCACTTTAACTAGTTTTCGTTGTTCTGAAACTCTTTTTCTTACCAATTTAACTAGTTTTCTTTGTTCCGAAACTCTTTTTCTTACCACTTTAACTAGTTTTCGTTGTTCCGAAACTCTTTTTCTTACCAATTTAACTAGTTTTCTTTGTTCCAAAACTCTTTTTCTTACCACTTTAACTAGTTTTCTTTGTTCTGAAACTCTTTTTCTTGTCAATTTAACTAGTTTTCGTTGTTCCGAAACTCTTTTTCTTACCAATTTAACTAGTTTTCTTTGTTCTGAAACTCTTTTTCTTACCAATTTAACTAGTTTTCTTTGTTCTGAAACTCTTTTTCTTACCACTTTAACTAGTTTTCGTTGTTCTGAAACTTCTCTAAAAACCTACTCTTTGTTTTTCTATTTGTATGAATTTTTATTGCATCTTTCTCCAAAATCACATCTGTGTTGCTTAAAGTTTATTTGTCTTCTTTTTTTCTTGACTGTCCAAGTTTCATAACCATATAGCAAAATATATAGCACTGTAATACTCCGTTCCTCACTTCTGTGAACATTTTCTTATTTGTTAAAATCTTCTTCATGTCATAAAAACCCGCCTTTCTCTTATCTATTCGTGATCTCTGTCATATCTTCATGTCTAACTCTAAAGCTTCTGTGTAATCATTAAAGCATGAGTTAACATCTTTATTTACCTCTAGAGATCGTTCTGTTATAAATTTTAATTTAACTTGTGTTTTTTCCTTCAAACAAAACTGCATTGTTTTTCTTGTATTTCGTATTCTCTTCTTCTTCTTCGTTCGCACTGTCTGTCTATATCTGCAGTCCTGTCTCTTGGATAAATTTCACTGTTTTTTGTAATTCATGTATGGAACCATAGAGCTTATCTTCTTTAGTGGTTTCACTGGGCCAGTAATTATTTCTCAGTGACTCGTAGTTGATGCAGTTCTGGAGGATATGTTCCACAGTTTGGGGCACCTGGGCACATGTACACAGATTAGTAGTACCAACCTTAAACTTTGTATACATATGACTTCGGAGTCGGCTGCGTCCTGTTCGGAGACGGAAGATGGTGACTTGTTCCTTTCTGTTTAGCATGTGATAGTCATCATGTGGTGGTGTTTGTGGCTTCCTGTAGGTTTTTATCATGCTTTTCTTCTGATTATAAGTGATTGGTATGTCTGATTGCTCCATTTCAGTGCCCTCTTTGGCCAGTTGGTCAGCTTTCTCATTGCCTGGTATCCCACAGTGGGAGGGAATCCATTGCAAAGTGACTCCATGTTGTAAGCCAATTTTTGACAAGGCATCCTTAAGGTCTGGTAGTTTGTTGCACTGAAGAGCCTCCAGTACTGATCTTGCATCTGTGAGAATTACTACAGGACATGTATCAATTCTGGAGTCTGATAGTTTTTCAACTGCAGCAATAATTGCCCTAACTTCTGCATCAAAGTTGTTGCAGTATTTACCAGTGGGTATGGAAATCTTGTCAATGGTGTTGTTTGGATATTCAATATATGCTCCTGCCCCTCCATTCTTTATGGCATTATGTGCAGATCCATCTGTATACACACGTATCCAGGTGTCACATGGATATTTGTCATCTAGAACACTAAGTGTGGCTGTTGATCTTACAAGACTGCTCTGCATCTCACCATTCTGCACACCTTTCACTTCAGTCTGAATAGATATCTGTGTATAATCTGCTTCTTTCCATGGTGTATGCTCTGGTACAGATGATAATGGAGCGACTACAGTTGGAAGGTCAGGTATCAGCTTACGCATACGCTTGGCCTGATGAATGAAGCTGATATTGGTAACGCGCTCATAGAGATAGGTAGGGTGGAGGACTTTGAGGCCAGTGAATGTACGTGGCTACTGAGACTGAGAGAGCTTGGAGTACAGATCGGCACGACCAGGACGAGAGACATACTGGACATGCGAGACAACTTGTCAATCAACACAGGACAGGCACTATTAGCTGCAGGACGCTGATGGGTATGTTGAGGTGGAAGTGGCGGGATCTGAGCACTTATGGACATGTCCGGAGTGCAATGATGATGACCCATACCATAGACCTTAAGCTGACCATTGTTCCAGCATTCTTTAGAAATGCAAAGAAAACTGATTTGGACAGAAATGATGATATATGCCTTGTGTCATAGATCATATTTAGGAGGCTTATTAAATTTTTCTATGATGATATCTCCGAGTGCCACGATCATTTCTTTTGTGCTGTTATCAAATCATAGTGGCTTTCTTGCCTGCATTCCTTACTTCCATATCTAGTATTGGTGGGTAAGTCAGTCATTAGTATGTCCCTTGCGGAACTTTGCCTCCCTAACAGCTCTCCCAGAGGCCTCTCGGTTACAAGCAAGATACCCTGCTGCTTATGCATTTATTGGCAGTATAACTAGTATTGGTTATCCGTCATCATTCAAGCTTACACAGAGCTGGTCACTTCTCTGATCACTATACAGGTTTCTTGTTTGCTCTGACCAACTCTTCATGACTTACCCTGCTTCTAACATAACTTTACACTTCTTTGTTTTCTAACAGCCTTTTACTTTGCTTATTCTTTCCCCACAAAGTTCTTTTATCTTTTTATGAAATTCTTTGCTATTATAAACCTGTTTTCCAATCTCACCACATTGCTCTAACAGCCATCTCCCTTTCTTTTCCTTACATCACCTTCTTATTTCTTTGTTAATCTCTTTATACGTTGTTTGTTTCCTTTTGTTCTTCCTTCTCTTTTCCATCAATTCTAGAATGCCATCTGTCACCCACCTGTTCTCGGATTGTCTTTTTGCCCTTGGTACTAATGCTTGGTGGAATGATTCTTTTATTTAGTTTAGAGCTTCTTGATATTATTCTAAGCCTTCAGTTTTAACTGTGCAATTACTAATCTTTGGTCATTGTGAAGTTTCATCTGTAGCTATTTTTATCTCAGAGACTTACCAAGACTATAACAGTCACACCAGCAAAACGAAATCTAAAGCTTCATCTGGTCTGAGACACTAACAGCTTCACGTCTTGCGCTCCATTTTGGCTAGAAAACTACATCGTCAAGTCTATAGCTCTTCTTGACTAGAATACTAACAGCATCAAGTCTAGAGCTCTGCCTTGACTAGAATACTAACAGCATCAAGTCTAGAGCTCTGTCTTGACTAGAATACTAACAGCATCAAGTCTATAGCTCTTCTTGACTAGAATACTAACAGCATCAAGTCTATAGCTCTTCTTGACTAGAATACTAACAGCATCAAGTCTAGAGCTCTGTCTTGACTAGAATACTAACAGCATCAAGTCTAGAGCTCTGTCTTGACTAGAATACTAACAGCATCAAGTCTAGAGCTCTGCCTTGACTAGAATACTAACAGCATCAAGTCTAGAGCTCTGTCTTGGCTAGAATACTAACAGCATCAAGTCTAGACCTCAGTCTTGACTAGTACACTAACAGCATGAAGGAGATCACCAAATGAGCTAATGGCCTGCAAGAAGGATATTGTACCCTGGAGAAGCATAATAGCAGGCACCAACCAGCACGGCACCTGATGATGATGATGATTTCAACTTAATGAAGTGATTTTATGCCTCTTAATTTGACCTCTCTTAACAATGTTCCAGCATTCTTTAGAAATGCAAAGAAAACTGATTTGGACAGAAATGATGATATATGCCTTGTGTCATAGATCATATTTAGGAGGCTTATTAAATTTTTCTATGATGATATCTCCGAGTGCCACGATCATTTCTTTTGTGCTGTTATCAAATCATAGTGGCTTTCTTGCCTGCATTCCTTACTTCCATATCTAGTATTGGTGGGTAAGTCAGTCATTAGTATGTCCCTTGCGGAACTTTGCCTCCCTAACAGCTCTCCCAGAGGCCTCTCGGTTACAAGCAAGATACCCTGCTGCTTATGCATTTATTGGCAGTATAACTAGTATTGGTTATCCGTCATCATTCAAGCTTACACAGAGCTGGTCACTTCTCTGATCACTATACAGGTTTCTTGTTTGCTCTGACCAACTCTTCATGACTTACCCTGCTTCTAACATAACTTTACACTTCTTTGTTTTCTAACAGCCTTTTACTTTGCTTATTCTTTCCCCACAAAGTTCTTTTATCTTTTTATGAAATTCTTTGCTATTATAAACCTGTTTTCCAATCTCACCACATTGCTCTAACAGCCATCTCCCTTTCTTTTCCTTACATCACCTTCTTATTTCTTTGTTAATCTCTTTATACGTTGTTTGTTTCCTTTTGTTCTTCCTTCTCTTTTCCATCAATTCTAGAATGCCATCTGTCACCCACCTGTTCTCGGATTGTCTTTTTGCCCTTGGTACTAATGCTTGGTGGAATGATTCTTTTATTTAGTTTAGAGCTTCTTGATATTATTCTAAGCCTTCAGTTTTAACTGTGCAATTACTAATCTTTGGTCATTGTGAAGTTTCATCTGTAGCTATTTTTATCTCAGAGACTTACCAAGACTATAACAGTCACACCAGCAAAACGAAATCTAAAGCTTCATCTGGTCTGAGACACTAACAGCTTCACGTCTTGCGCTCCATTTTGGCTAGAAAACTACATCGTCAAGTCTATAGCTCTTCTTGACTAGAATACTAACAGCATCAAGTCTAGAGCTCTGCCTTGACTAGAATACTAACAGCATCAAGTCTAGAGCTCTGTCTTGACTAGAATACTAACAGCATCAAGTCTATAGCTCTTCTTGACTAGAATACTAACAGCATCAAGTCTATAGCTCTTCTTGACTAGAATACTAACAGCATCAAGTCTAGAGCTCTGTCTTGACTAGAATACTAACAGCATCAAGTCTATAGCTCTTCTTGACTAGAATACTAACAGCATCAAGTCTAGAGCTCTGCCTTGACTAGAATACTAACAGCATCAAGTCTAGAGCTCTGTCTTGGCTAGAATACTAACAGCATCAAGTCTAGACCTCAGTCTTGACTAGTACACTAACAGCATGAAGGAGATCACCAAATGAGCTAATGGCCTGCAAGAAGGATATTGTACCCTGGAGAAGCATAATAGCAGGCACCAACCAGCACGGCACCTGATGATGATGATGATTTCAACTTAATGAAGTGATTTTATGCCTCTTAATTTGACCTCTCTTAACAATGCCCTCTTTAGAGTTTCACATGGTCGGCCTCTTTTTCTTCGGCCAGATGTATTCCACTTGATAGCTTGTTTTGGGATTCTCTGATCATTTCTTCTCATCACGTTACCGACATTATGTCCACCTCCTTTTCTGATCAACAATGAGACAGACTGGTGTTCGCTGGTCTGTCATTTGTCTGCTTTGTTCTTGAGTTCGTTCCACTTTATAAAGAGTATTTTCCTGAGGCATTTGTTTTCAAAAGACTCTAGTTTTTGTCTACTTCTTTGGTTGTTTTCCAGCATTCGTATGCATAAATGAGGGTGGATATTACATTTTAATTGAATAATCTTAACTTGATTTTTGTGCTTATAACTTTTGAATGCCACATATTCTCAAGATTAATGAAGGTCAGATAAAAGGAATGGCGACTGCAGTAAAACTGCTTCAAATAATAAAGGTAAATAGAGGTGTATGATGCAGTTGTATAAAGCGGCAGAGGGACTGAGTAAAATGAGAAGAAAAGAATAGAAAGTATGAGAATGTATAAATGAAAAACATACAACATCCAATATTTCGGCGTGAGCTTTTTCGAAGATTACATACACAAACAAAACGACGTATAACTTATCTTAATGGCGTCCTCCTGAATAGGAAACAACACAAGAATGCTGTTTCCTTTGACTAGGCATAGAGACCACAGGAGGCCACAAAGGAAACCAGAAGAACCCAATAGGAAATAGGAGGCGGGTAAAAGGAGAGATGGAAGGCAAGGGGGAGGGGGGAAGAAAAAGGGGAAGCAGAGAGATAATAAAAGAAGAACTAGGAACCAGCAGAAGTTGCCATAAACACAGGTAGTACACTAGAGACGCAATTCGTGGTCGGGCGAGGGAGGCAGGGAGATAATAAACCTGGTGAATAGGACCAGACTTTGAGGGGCAAAAAATATATATATAAGCCGTCAGAAAAGATGGCGGTGGGACACTATGAGAAAGAAACAAGAAAGTAGAGTGTAAATCGCAGAAAAAAGTGGACAACTAAAGAAGTTAAAGGAAGCTGAAGACATTGTTAATTCCAGCTGGGTGAAGACAGCTAGCCTTGAAAATAAGGCACTGTTCTAGGATCCTCCGAGATCGTACATCAGCAGAACAAGAGCGGATCGCACTAATAGAAATGTCTTGTTTTCCCCTGTGGTTGCTAAGGCAAAAATGTTTAGTCACAGGTGTCCAGGCCCTCTTATAAATATCGTTAAGATGTTGGTGAAAACCATCTCCTGAGAGCAAACCGGTCTCCCCTATGTACTTCATATCACAACGTTTGCACATAGTAGCTTAAATAACATTGCGTGAAGTAAAGGTGAAGCCCTCCTGAACTGATAACTTGGACTTAAGGAAGGATATCTGGCTAGCCTCGACAACAAACGGGCAAGCGTTACATATACGGCGTCCGCAACGTCTGGTACCATAAAAAGTGTCATCTGTCTTAAGGCGATTACGAACTAAAAAAGTCTCTGAGGTTCTTGTCCGTCTGTACGCCACCGATGGGGGTTCCTCGAAAAGTTCACGTGTATCAGGCTCGGTCTAGAGGAGATGGAGATGGCGAAACACTATGTTCTTAACTGCCAAACTATGAGGGTGGTGCGTGAGTACCAGTTTAACTCTATCCGAGCTACAGTGCGGTTAAGGAGTGAGAGTTTGTTGCCATGATATATGGCCGATGCTGTTCAAAGACGACGAGATAACATGTTCTGGATAGTATTATGTGGGCTTAATCACCGAAGTCAGCATCCTCAGTGCACAAATGTCGCAACCTAAGAAGCTGGGGAAAAGGAATAGAGTCCTTACACGATCCGAAATGGGAGGAAGAGTACAAGAGATAACTATGAGAAGTCTGTAGGTTTATAGTAGACAGAAATAGTAAGCCCGGTAGGGCCGATAGCAACGGCAATATCGAGAAAGTTACCAGCAGTAGTAGAGACATGAGAGGTGAAAGAAATGACAGGATTATATTCCTTAACAAAACTTATGAAGTTGTCAAGATCATCCTCTGGCATTGATGTGACCCCAATGCCATCATCTATGTAACCTCTATAGAACTCTGTAAATGGCCTTTATAGGCTCTCAGAACCTTGTGTTCGAAGTGGCACATGAACAGACATGCGTAGCTGAGGCCCATTTTTGTACCCATAGCCAAGCCACTAATCTGGTCAAAGTACAGACATTGAATTCAAACGAATTGAGTTGGAGAACAAGTCAAGTAAGGCGCTTAATAGTAGACGTGCAAATAGAAGGATGACGTTTTTTGTTCAGAAAGAACTTGACGGCCTGAAGTCCCTGATCATGCGGGATGGATGTGTATAAGGACACTACATCAAGAGTGAAGATACGGTAGGTGTGACCAGGCAGGAGTGTAAGGGTCTCAAAAGCGGTGAGAGCGTGATTCGTGTCCTTAAGATATATGGGCAGACTAGTGAACAGAGGTTGAAAGATGCTGTCAAGAAAGTCAGAGATTTCTTTTGTAGGGCAGAAACAAGCCGACACTATGGGCCTTCCTAGGTTGCCTAGTTTGTGTATCTTAGGGAGTAGATAAAAGGATGGCTTCCTTAAGCAGCTGTCGCGGATGTGTAGATGAGTAGCAGAGGGAGAAAGACCAGTCTTGTGGATGAGTTCGTTGATAGCGTCACGAACATGGTGATTGTTGGCCAGAGTCGGATCTTAAGGGCGGGAGACATAAAATTCAGTGTTGCTCAGCTGGTTCATGGCCTCTTGGATGTACAATTCTTTCTTCCAACAAACAATGGCCCCGCCCTTGTCTGCACTCTTGATCACGATATCTCGCCTGCGCTGGAGTTGAGAAAGTGCGCCCTGCTCCCCGGGGGTCAGGTCGGAGAGTCGTACACGGGGAAGGCGAAGCTTGTGGATTCATGGAAAGTGTGATCAATGAAGAGGTCCAAGGAAACAGACGCCCCTGCTGAAGGTGTCCAGGTGGATGCTTGTTTAGAGAAGCGAGAGAAAGGGTCATCATCAGAAGCAGACTGGAATGATGAAGATTGGGCCGCGTCTTGGAAATGGAACTTCAAACGGAGGACATCACGAAGGAGTGAAAACTGTTCAACATATGGACGGAAGGGGACAAACTGTAAACACTTGGCCAAGGCAAACAATTCATCAGCCGAGTTAGACTAGTACTCACGCACGATAAGTTTGGCAGTTAAAAACATATTGTTTCGCCATCTCCACCTCCTGCAGACTGAGTCTGATACACGTGAACTCTTCGAGGAACCCCCATTGGTGGCCTACAGACGGGACAAGAACCTCAGAGACTTTTTAGTTCGTAATCGCCTTAAGACAGATGACACTTTTTATGGTACCAGGCATTGCGGTCGCCGTAGATGTAACACTTGACCATTTGTTATCGAGGCTAGGCACATCTCTTTCCCTAAGTCCAAGTTATTAGTTCAGGAGGGCTTCACCTGCACTCCACGCAATGTTATGTGCAAACGTTGTGATATGAAGTATATAGGGAAGACCGGTTTACGCTTAGGAGATCGTTTTCATCAACATCTCAACAACATTTCTAAGACCTGTGGCTAAACATTTTTGCCTTAGCAACAACAGGGGAAAACATGACATTTCTGTTAGTGCAATCCCTCTTGTTCTGCTGATGTACAATCTCGGAGTGTCCTGGAACAGCGCTTCATTTCCAAGCTGACTGTCTCCACCCAGCTGGAATTAACAATGTCTTCAGCTTCCTTTAACTCCTTTAGTTGTCCACTTTTATTTTGCGATTTACACTCTACTTTCTTGTTTCTTTCCCCCAAAAGCAAGCGAGATAGTACACATCCTTGTATCACCCTGTTTCAGTCTGGAATCATTCACTAATTTCTTCCCCTGTGTTGACTGCACAGACATATCCATTGTAAAGATCCTTAATGATGTTGACAGTTTTAAATGGTATTCAATAAAGACTTGAAATTATCCACAGTGAATCTAAGTGTATGCTATCAAATGCCCTTTTAAAGTCTATGAAGTTCAGAATTAATAGTTTTTGCTTTTTAATATGTTCTTCAAGTATTATTCTTAGAGTAAAGATCCGATAGAAACTGCTTCTCCCTTTTTGAAATCCTACTTGTTCTTCTCTCATTGCAGCATCCACTATATCATTAAGTCTATTTTATGACTTTGCAAAATACTTTTGACACAACTGATAGTAAGGTTACTCTACAGTTATTGCAGTTACTATGGTTGCCTTGTTTTTTTGTATTTTAACAAATGGTTCATTTTTTCCATTTAGAAGGGACCTTTTCTTTCAAATTTTATTAAACATTCTCTGCAGTTGGCTCATGTTGTCACTGTTAATAACTTTTAACATTTTGGCTGTTATTTCATCTTCATCTGCAGTTTTGTAGTTAGCCATTAAATTCACTACTGTTTCAATTTCATGCAATTTAATTTCATCTAGGTTGACATTTAGTTGTGGGATTGCTAGTTGGTTTCAAGGTTTATCAATTCTTTTGGTTGTGGTCGATTAAGTATTTCTTGGATGTGTTCAGTCCATCTTTGTTTTTGCTCTTTACTTGATGTTAATAGGGTTCCAGTTTTGTTAAAGACTGGTCTCTCTTTAGATGCCATATTGTCTATATATTCTCTTTTGTTTCTTCCAGCTGAATTTTTTACTTTATTGTCTAGTTCTTTGTATATTGCTTTTGCCAATCTCTTCCAAAATCTGTCTTTACATTCAGCACGGCTAATTTGGCTGCTTGTCCATTGTGCACGTATTTCCACGTGTTTTCTGATATCCATTCTTTTCTATTTGCTTTTTGCAGTCCAGCACTTGCTTTTACTGACTCAGAGTTTGTGGCACTGCCCAAGAAAGCAAAATCCAGTGACTTCTCAGATTTTACATCTATGAGTCTGATGAATTTTCTGACTAAAATTATCATTAATATCATCCTGAAAGAACAACAAAAAAAACTGATGAAAAAGTCTGTGAAGAACAGTTTGGTTTCAGGCAGAAAAGCAGAACAAGAGAGACAATTTTTTTGCATAAGAAAGTTCATTGAGAAGTATATGGAAGTTCAGAATGATATATATGCCTGTTTTATAGATCTAAAGGATCTGAAAGTGTAAAGTATGAGAAACTAATAAAATGTCTAGAAGAAATCAATGTTTAAGGGAAAGATATCCAAACTGAAACAAATCTCTACTGGGAACACAAAGCATCAGTAAGATATGGCACAGTGACATCAACAAATGCACCTATAAAGAGGGGGGTGAGACAAGGATGTGTTCTGTTTCTATGTCTGTTCAACCTGTACACAGAGAACATCTTAAGACACTCACGTGAACTATCAGCATCGAACATAGGGAGAAGAAAATATCAACATATGCAGATGATGCAATCCTTCTAGCAGAAAATCTACAGAGCCTATAGAATGGGGACAAAAGATCAATATCAAGAAGACCAAAGTAATGGTGTTCAACAGAAAAGACCAAAAGTGTTCAACAGAAAAGACCAAAGGTGTTCAGCAGAAAAGACCAAAGGTGTTCAGCAGAAAAGACCAAAGACCACATATGGATATAAACAATGAAAGAGAGTCTAGAACAAATGATATATTACAGCTACATAGGGCATATACTAACCAAGGAAGGGAGATATGAGATGGAGATAAAGAAAAGAATAGGAATTGCAACACAGATATTCAACATGAAAACAAAATCGTTATCTAGAAATCTGCCCATAAAAACAAAACTGAGATTGTTAAAATGATATATCTAATTTACATACATCAGCAGCTACATAGACCAGAAAGGAAGTTAGAATTAGAATTACAAAACCAGCACTGACCTTCAAGAATCTTGAGAACATATGGCACTCAAAAGTTATAGGCACAAAAACCAAGCTAAGATTATTCAGTTCAAATGTAATATCCATCCTTACAGTTCAAATGTAATATCCATCCTTACAGTTCAAATGTAATATCCATCCTTATTTTGCATACAAAAGCTGGAAAACAACTAAAGAAAAAGACAAAAATTTAGAGTCCTTTGAAAACAAATGGCTAAAGAAAATACTCAGTATAAAGTGGAACAAATTCAAGAACAATGCAGAGATAAGGCAGATAAGTGAACAACAACAACAACCAGTCTCATGAGTGATCAGGAAAAGGAGATGGACATATGTCTGCCACGTGATGAGAAGAAACAGAGAATCCCAAAACAAGCCATCAAGTTGAACATAACAGGCCGAAGAAAAAGAGTTCGACCATGTGAATCTCTAAAAAAGGACATTGTTCAATATATTGAAATAACACCCGAAATGCTAAAAGCTATCAATAGCAACAACATGAGACAACTACAGAGAATGTTTAATAAAATTTGGAAAGAAGAAAAGGTCCCTTCTAGATGGAAAAAAGGAATCATTGTTAAAATACCAAAAAAGGGCAACCTTAGTGACTGTAACAATTGGAGAGAAGTAACCTTAATATCAGTTGTGTCGAAAGTATTTTGCAAGGTCATTTTGAATAGACTTAAAGATATAGTGGATACCACAATGAGAGAAGAACAAGCAGGATTTCGAAAAGGGAGAAGCTGTCTCAACCAGATCTTTACTCTCAGAATAATACTTGAAGAACATATTGAAAAGCAGAAACCATTAATACTGAACTTAATAGACTTTAAAAAGGCATTTGATAGCATACACAGAGATTCATTATGGAGAATTTTAAGTCTATATAGACTACCATCTAAAATTGTCAACATTATAATAGATATGTCTGTGCAGTCAAAACAGAAGAAGGGATGAGTGAATGGTTACAGATTGAAACAGGTGTGAAACAAGGATGTATACTGTCTCCTTTGCATTTTGGAATTACAATAGACTTCATAATGAAAAAATGCTGCACAGGTAACACAGGTATTGACTGGATACGTGGGACCCAACTAGAAGATCTTGATTTTGCTGATGACATAACTATTATCAGTAAAAATGTAAATTCCTTACAAGAAAAAACAGATAACCTGTCTTCACTGGCTAGCAAAATAGGACTTGAAATTAACAAGGATGAAACAAAAATAATGAAAATTCTCCTTAATCAAAATAGAACAATAAACGTAGAAGGGACAGATATTGAAGAAGTCACTCAAATTGCATACCTTTGCAGCTACATAGACTAGGATGGTGACACCAGAAAGGAAGTTAGAATCAGAATTGCAAAAGCAGCATCAGTCTTCAAGAATCATGAGAACATGTGGCATTCAAAAGTTATAAGAACAAAAACCAAGTCAAGACTATTCAATTCGAATGTAATATCCATCCTCACTTATTCATGCAAAAACTGGAAAACAACTAAAGAAATAGGCAAGAAAATAAACTCTTTTGAAAACAAATGCCTAAGGAAAATACTTGGCATCAAGTGGAAGGAATTCAAGAACAAGGCCGAGATAAGACAGATGACTGAACAACAACCAGTCTCATGGGTGATCAGGAAAAGGAGATGGACATATGTTGGTCACTTGATGAGAAGAAACAGTCAGAGAATCCCAAAACAAGCTATCAAGTGGAACACAACAGGCCGAAGAAAAAGAACCAGACCATGTGATACTCTGAAGAGGACACTGTTAAGAGAGGCCAAATTAACAGGCATAAAATTCCTTGATGAGGTTGAAAGACTCGCGGAAGATAGGAAAAATTGGCGAACAACCTTGCGAGCCCTATATGACATTTAACAATGCAAGAAGGATATAAGATAAGATATTTAAATTTAATATAAAAATATAATGACATGCAATGTTGCTATACAGAGCTTTTGATAATACAATATTTGAGTTCTACATTTTATCAGGGGCAACACAAAAACATTTTGTCATCCACATCTCAGCATTTTAGTCTCTCAGTGTGAAATCTGAGCTAGAATTCTGGAGACCAGAGTAATAATGTCCACATAAAGTCTGGGAACTGATAGATGCAGGACAGAGAGCAGAGTACTAATGTCCACATCAAGTCTGGGAACTGATAGATGCAGGACAGAGAGCAGAGTACTAATGTCCACATAAAGTCTGGGAACTGATAGATGCAGGACAGAGAGCAGAGTACTAATGTCCACATCAAGTCTGGGAACTGATAGATGCAGGACAGAGAGCAGAGTACTAATGTCCACATAAAGTCTGGGAACTGACAGATGCAGGACAGAGAGCAGAGTACTAATGTCCTCATCAAGTCTGGGAACTGATAGATGCAGGCCAGATGCACATGATCATCACTCATTCTTGAGCAAAACTTTGACTAGTTTAGTTTCATCCTCTAAAATAATCTGTTCACACATATCACTGTTCCTGAAGACTGTAATCATGTCAGCAACAAGTTCCTTCAATTTGTTCATTTATTTTTTTCTTCCTTTGAGAAAAAGTTATGAAGGTAAAATAAAAGGAAATAATTTCAGGATTTGTGCAACTTGTGATTACCTGACAGAAGCTTATGATTGCACAATAGTTTTTGTTCTGATTTTCTAGTGGTGGCTTGTGATTGTCTGATAGTTCATGCTCTTATTATCTGTTGATGGTGTGTGAATGATTGACAGTTTGTGCTCTAATTACCTGCAGATGACCTGGGATTGTCAGATATTTTGTGCTCTTATTGTCAGCTAATGGCCTGTGGCTGTCTGACAGCCTGTGGTGTTTTTGTCTATTGAAGGTCTGCATGCCTAATAGTCTGTGCTCTTATTATCTACTGATGACCCGTACATGTGTGATAGTTTGTTCTCTTATTATCTACTGATGACCCGTACATGTGTGATGGTTTGTTCTCTTATTATCTGCTGATGACCCGTAGTTGTGTGATGGTTTGTTCTCTTATTATCTGCTGATGACCTGTCATTGTCTGATAGTCTGTTCTCTTATTATCTGCTGATGACCTGTCATTGTCTAATAATCTGTGCTCTTATTGTCTGGTGATGACCTGTGGTTGTGTGATAGTCTGTGCTCTTATTGTCTGGTGATGACCTGTGGTTGTGTGATAGTCTGTGCTCTTATTGTCTGGTGATGACCTGTGGTTGTGTGATAGTCTGTGCTCCTATTGTCTGGTGATGACCTGTGGTTGTGTGATAGTCTGTGCTCTTATTGTCTGGTGATGACCTGTGGTTGTGTGATAGTCTGTGCTCTTATTGTCTGGTGATGACCTGTGGTTGTGTGATAGTTTGTGCTCTTATTGTCTGGTGATGACCTGTGGCTGTCTGATAGTCTGTGCTCTTTTTACTTGCTGATGAACTGTGGTTGTCTATGTGCTCTTATTGTCTGTTGATGACCTGTGGTTGTCTGATAGTCTGTTCTCTTATTGTCTGCTGATGACCTGTCTTTGTCTTTTAGTCTGTGATCTTATTACATGCTGATGACCTGTGGTTGTCTAATAATTTATGCTCTTATTGTCTAATAATGACCTGTGGATGTCTGATAGTCTGTTCTTTTATTGTCTGCTGATGACCTGTGGTTGTCTGATAGCTGAAAAATTATATATTTTCACCATCACATGAGATCCAGACTATACAGTTGTTATTCTGTGAAAGTCCATGTTTTGTTGTTGTGTGATTGTTTATTTCATTCTGAAACATGCATCCCCAGTCTGATATTGTTTGATGTTTAGTTATTCTGTGCCAGATGTTACATGCTGGCAGGGAAAAATGATCGATAAAAGTTTGGGTTTCCTTATCTTGTCCAGTAGGAAGGCTCTTTTGATACATCTGACGTGAAGCAAAATTTGGCTGAGGTAACTGGAGCAGGTTTCAGCCAGTTACACAGAGTTAGTTGCTCATAGTTACAGGCTGGGCTTTGACTGGCCACCTTCTGACTTACAATAAAGAAATAGATTAGAGTGTAGCTTTCTGGCAGAAGAGTGTCTAGATGTTGGCCACCTTCTGATTTACAACAAAGAAATAGATTAGAGTGTAGCTTTCTGGCAGGAGAGTGTCTAGATGTTGGCCACCTTCTGATTTACAACAAAGAAATAGATTAGAGTGTAGCTTTCTGGCAGGAGAGTGTCTAGATGTTGGCCACCTTCTGACTTACAACAAAGAAATAGATTATAGTGTAGGTTTCTGGCAGGAGAGTGTCTAGACGTTTGCAACATGTTTTTTCAGTAGCAGTCAAGGCCATTAGTTGAGTCAGAAGATAGATGCATGACAAATCAGAGCCATTACTTGAATTAGTTCACAAATGGAGAGCCATCCAGAGCCATTAGTTGAGTCAAAATATAGATACATGACAAAACAAAGCCATTACTTGAAATAGCTGATAGATGTGAGTCACCCAGAGCAACAAATTGATTTTACTGTTTGGTTGGAAGATACAAGGCCAGACAAAGACATTATATGAGTTTGCTGTTTGGTGGGAAGATACAAGGCCAGACATAGACATTAATTGAGTCTGCTGTTTGGTGGGATGATACAAGGCCAGACAAAGACATTATATGAGTTTGCTGTTTGGTGGGAAGATACAAGGCCAGACAAAGACATTATATAAGTTTGCTGTTTGGTGGGACGATACAAGGCCAGACAAAGACATTAGTTGAGTCGGTTGTTTTTTTTAGAAGATACAAGGCCAGACACAGAAACTATATGAGTTTGCTGTTTGGTGGGACAATATAAGGCTAGACAAAGACATTAATTGAGAGAGGTTTGATGAAAAGATACAAGGCCAAACAAAGATATCAGTTGAGAGAGGTTTGGTGAGAAGATACAAGGCCAGATAAAGACATTATATGAGTCTGCTGTTTTTCAGAAGATACAAGGCCAGACAAAGAGAATAGTTGAGAGAGGTTTGATGAGAAGATACAAGGTCAGACAAAGATATCAGTTGAGTTTGCTCTTTGGTTAGCACATACAAGACCAAAGACATTAGTTGAGATTGCTGTTTGACGGGAAGATACAAGGCCAGACAAAGACAGTTGAGTTTTGTGTTTTTTTAGAAGATACAAGGCCAAACAAAGACATTAGTTGTGTTTGCTATTTGGTGAGAAGTTACTAGGCCAGACAAAGACGTTATATGAGTTTGCTGTTTGATGAGAAGTTATTAGGCCAGACAAAGACAATATATGAGATTGCTGTTTGATGAGAAGTTACTTGCCCAGACAAAGCCTTGATTTTGCTGTTTTTTTTTAGAATATACAAGGCCAGACAAAGACATTAGTTGAGTTATCTGTTTGGTGAGAAGTTACTAGGCCAGACAAAGACATTAGTTGAGTTTGATGTTTTTTTTAGAATATACAATGCCAGACAAAGACATTAGGTGAGTTTGCTGTTTGGTGAGAAGTTACTAGGCCAGACAGGCTTGTGGGCAGCGTGGTCTTTCCTTCTCCCTTCTACCACACACATTTCTGTTTTCTACTTGGAGGCAGACACATTCAGATAAGTTATTTGTGTTTTTGTCTCGTTGTGCATGTATCCTCAAATAAAGCTCACGCCGAAATATCGGATGTTGTATGTTTTTCATTTATACATTCTCATACTTTTTATTCATTTTTTTCTCACCTTACTCACTTCCTCCCTCACTTTGTAAAACTGCACCATACACCTCTATCTACCTTATTTATTTAAACCAGTTTTACTGCAGTCGCCATCCCTTTTATCTGACAAAGATATAAGCTGAGTTTACTGGTTTTTTTTAGAAGATACAAGGCCAGACAAAGACATTAGTTGAGTTTGCTGTTTGGTGAAAATTTACTAGGTCAGAGAAAGACATTAGTAGAGTTTTCTGTTTGGTGAGAAGTTACTAGGGCAGACAAAGACATTAGTTGAATTATACGTTTGATGAGAAGATACTAGGCCAGACATAAATTCACTTAGATGTTTGATGAGAAGATACTAGGCCAGACATAGACATTAGTTCACTTAGATGTTTGATGAGAAGATACTAGGCCAGACATAGACATTAGTTCACTTAGATGTTTGATGAGAAGATACTAGGCCAGACATAGACATTAATTCACTTAGATGTTTGATGACAGGATACAAATCCAGACAAAGACATTAATTGAGTTCCCTGGGTTTTTAGATTATACAAGGCCAGTAATGATATATTCAGGAAGAGAGAAACATGAATGAGGAGTAGGAATAATATATGAATCACAAACAGCAAGGACAATTGTAGGATATTTGAGCATCTCGGACTGAGTCCTGCTAGCCCAACTGAAAGGTAGACCAATAAACATAAATATTATACAAGTGTATGCTCCAACATCTGAAAGTTCTGAAGAAGATGTACAGTTATTTTATAATAACATAGAGACAGCCCTAAAACACACAAAGTCACATGAAGTTACTATAGTGATGGGAGATTTTAATGCCAAAGTTGGTAAAGGAAGAACTTCAGACATCGTTGGTGACTATGGACTGGGGAAGATGAATGACAGAGGTAGTAAATGGGAAGAATACATAGCATGGTTGTAGGAAACACCTGGTTTAAACAACATCCCTGAAGACTGGTAACGTGGTGCAGCCCAGACAAAAAGACTTTTAACCAGATAGACTACATATTAATCAACAAACAATTCCGCAATGCGTTACTGACAACAAAAACCATGCCAGGAGCTGACTGCAATAGTGACCATGATCCACTCTGTGGAAAAGTTAGAATAAAACTAAAGAAAGCAGGCAGAAAAGTGAGAAACATCAAACTGAATATAGAACTCCTTAAAAATGACCATGAACTGCGAGAACAATACAGAGTTATTATAACAAATAGATACAAGTGGTGGATGGAATGGGAGAGCAGCCGACAGATAATTTTGATTATGGTCACCATTCTATGATGGTAGGCAGATGATCTCAATGCAGGTTAGTTGGCTATGATCGCTGATGAGTACAGTCACTGCCCGGAAGGAAAGCAATGGTAAACTATCTTTTCAAAACATACCAAGAAACCCAAACAGCAACATGGAAAGTCAGATAGGAAAAAAATCTGGTGGTGAGACCTCCAGGCCAGATAGATCTAATTTTAACACTTGGGAAGAGTGTGTGGCAGAAGTCAGTACTAGTAATTGTGATGACAGACAAAATCCTGACAGTGTTACCAAGGAAAACTCCTGCATCAAACTAAAAAGAAAAATAAGAGTAGGAACATGGAATGTAAGAAGTATGCATGAGGGAAAGTATCAAATAATAAGTGATGAGATAAAAAAGAATGGGGATACACATTTTGGGAATCTGTGAACATCGATGTTTTAAGAGCGAGAATGATAATATCTTTATATACTCTGGTGGAGATGTAGGAGGAAAGAATGGAGTGGCTTTTTTACTCGGACAAATAAACATCAAAGGCATTACTAGGCTACAATCCAGTAAGTGATAAAATCCTCACAATCAGACTTAAGGGCATTTCTAGAAATGTAGTAATCATCCAGATATATGCACCTACATCAGCAGCAGAAGAAGAGGAAGTGGAAGACTTTTATAACACACTGCAAGCAACGATAGACCTGGTCCAGAAAAATGATATTGTATTAATAATGGGTGATTTTAATGCAAAGATTGGTACAGAAAGAGCAGAAGATGAAGGACATGTTGTACGGAAATTTAGCATAGGACATAGAAATGAGGCAAGTGACAATATAATGGCGTTTTGCATGGAAAATGAGCTAATAATCACTAACACACTTTTTAAACAACATCCAAGAAGACTTTACACATGAACATCACCTGATGGTAAAACCAAAAATCAAATAGATCACATTTTAGTGCAAAGAAGGTGGAGGTCAAGCATAACATCAGCAAAATCTTTACCAGGTGCTGATTGTGACATGGACCATGAGTTATTAATAGCAGACATGAAGATAAAACTAAAAAAGACAGTTACAGGATCAAGACCACTCCGCTTTGACCTTATAAATATACCAGAACAATACGGTATAGAAGTGAAGAACCGTTTCGAAGTCCTGATGGCTGTACAGGAGGAGATGACACCAGATGAACTGGCTAGGCAGGCCAAAGATATCTTAATAACAACAGCTAAAGACATGGTTCATTCATTCATTCATTTGCTTGTCCCTAGTGGAACATTGCCTCCCAAACAGCACTCCTGTAGGCCTCTCAGTTGTGAGCAAGATGGCCTGCTGCTGCGGCATCCATGTGCAGATCGTCAACGATGTCTTGCAGCCATCTTCGTTTTGGTCTTCCTCTTTTTCTTTTTCCCATTATGTATCCTTCCAATACGGTCTTCTCTAAATTATCATGACATTTAATGTGTCCAAATTATTAAGTTTTCTCTCTTTAATCCTCTTTACTAGCCAGCCTTCTTCAATATTAAGCTCTTGTAGTATAGATATATTTGTTCTTTCTTGTGTCCACGATATTTGGAGAACTCTTCTGTAGCATTTACATTCAAAAGCATTTATGTGTTTCTCAGCTGTTTTGTTAAGTGTCCAGGTCTCACTGGCATTTGTTGTGATGGGAAAGATGCATCCCCTTAAAAATCTTATTTTTGTGGTTCTGTCTGCTCCTCTCTACAGATTCTTTAGTTGTTTTACTTTCTGAAGTGCGATAGATGTCCTCCTTTTAATTTCCTTCATTGTATCTCCATTATTAGTTAGTAGTGATCCAAGATATTCAAAACTCTCCACTTCTTCCAATTTTTCCTCATTGATATATATTTCAGCTGCCTTGTTTGTTTTGTCAGTTGTCATCACTTTAGTTTTCTTCGCATTAAGATAGAGGTTCTGCTCTTTGCTGTTCTTACAGACTGACATAATTAGTTTTACCATTCTTCTTTGTGTTATGGACAGTAATACTGTGTCATCAGCATATCTAATCTCTTTTATTTCATAACCTCCAACTGTTATGGCATCGTAATATTCTTTGTCTACATCTTCTCTAACACTCCTCATTATATTTTCAGTATACAAGTTAAATAAGTAGGGTGACAATATGCACCCCTGACGGACCCCTTGTTTTATGTCAAACCAAGTTGTTTCACCATTTATTCTTACTGCTGCTTGTTGGTCTAGATACAGCAGTGATGTTAGTTGTGTCAAATGTGTTGGAAATCCCATTTTTTCCATTATTTCCCAAAGTTTCTAGTGTTGTACACAATCAAATACCTTTGAGTAGTCTATAAAGGATAAATATAGATTCAAATTAAACTCTCTGCATTTCTGTATTATTAATCTTAGATTGAATATATTATCTCTTGATCCTCTTCCTTGCCTGAAACCAGCTTGGACCATATTGACTTCTTCTTCTATTTTCTTTCGAAGCAGGAGGAAAGGAATGTGCAACATTATATATCATGCACTGTGTAAAAAGATATGGCATTTAGGTATTTGGCCAAAAGAATGGAAAAGAACTGTATTCATACCACTGCCAAAAATGGGTAACTTGAAATTATGCACAAATAAGAGAACTGTTGCCCTGATTAGTCATGCCAGTAAAATTCTTTTAAAAATCATAATGGGTAGACTTCGAAAGAAAATAGAAGAAGAAGTCAATATGGTCCAAGCTGGCTTCAGGCAAGGAAGAGGATCAAGAGATCATATATTCAATATAAGATTAATAATAGAGAAATGCATAGTTTAATGTGAATCTATATTTAGCCTTTATAGACTACTCAAAGGCAGTTGAGTGTATACAACACCAGAAACTTTAGGAAATAATGGAAAAAAATGGGATTTCCAACACATTTGATACAATTAACATCACTGCTGTATCTAGACCAACAAGCAGCAGTAAGAATAAATGGTGAAACAACAACTTGGTTTGACATAAAACAAGGGGTCCGTCAGGGGTGCATATTGTCACCTTACTTATTTAACTTGTATACTGAAAATAATATGAGGAATGTTAGAGAAGATGTAGACAAAGAATATTACGATGCCATAACAATTCTAGGTTATGAAATACCAGAGATTAGATATACTGATGATACAGTATTACTATCCACAACACAAAAAGGAATGGAAAAACTAATTATGTCAGTCTGTAAGAACAGCAAAGAGCAAAACCTCTATCTTAATGCAAAGAAAACTAAATTGATAACAACTGACAAAACAAACAAGGCAGCTGAAATATATATCAATGAGGAAAACCTGGAAGAAGTGGAGAGTTTTGAATATCTTGGGTCGCTACTAACTAATAATGGAAATACAATGAGGGAAATTAAAAGGAGGACATCTGTCGCACTTCAGAAAGTAAAACAACTAAAGAATCTGTAGAGAGGAGCAGACAGAACCACAAAAATAAGATTTTTAAGGGGATGCATCTTTCCCATCGCAACATATGCCAGTGAGATAAGGACACTTAACAAAATAGCTGAGAAACACATACATGCCTTTGAATGTAAATGCTACAGAAGAGTTCTTCAAATATCATGGACACAAAAAAGAACAAATATATCCATACAACAAGAACTTAATATTGAAGAAGGCTGGCTAGCAAAGAGGATTAAAGAGAGAAAACTTAAATATTTTGGACACATTAAACATCATGATAATCTAGAGAAGACCGTCTTGGAAGGGTACATAATGGTAAAAAGAAAGAGAGGAAGACCAAGGCAAAGATGGCTGCAAGACATTGTTGATGATCTGCAAATGGATGCGTCAGCAGCAGGCCATCTTGCTCACAACCGAGTGGCCTACAGGAGTGCTGTTAGAGAGGCAAAGTTTTACAAAGGACATGAAAATGAATGAATGAATGAGATACAATGCAGTAGCAAAGATAAATATTATAGATGAACAGTGGGCAGTGTTAAAAGATTCTACCCACCAAACTGTTAAGGAGATAATACCACAGAAAAAATAAGCCCCTAAAAATAAATGGATGACAGATGACATCTTAAGACTGATGGACAAGAGGAGGAGGAGTAAAAAAATCAAGAAAGATATAGCAAGATAAATAAAGAAATAAGACGCAAATGCAGAAAAGCAAAGGATGTGTGGTTAAACGAACAGTGCAGACAAATAGAAGATTCCCATAATAAAAAAAAACATGCACAAACAAATTAGTGAACTCACAAGCAGGAAGACAAAATATGCCACAGGATGCCTGAAATAAAAAGAAGGTAAAATATTTATGAGAAAAGAAGACATTGTGGACAGGTGGACAGAGTACATCTGTGAGCTATATGAAGTAGAAAGACCAGAAAAAACACCAGATACTGAAAACTGTGATGGACCACCAATACTTGAAGATGAAATCATAGATGCCATCAAACACAAGAAGAAAGGAAAAGCGACTGGGCCTGATAATATAACAATAGAAGAAATAGAGGTGCTAGAGGAGATAGGAATAAAAATAATAACCAAGTTACCGAGTGACATTTACAACAGTGGTTATATTCCCAGTGACCTGATTAAATCCACGTTTATAGCACTACCAAAGAAACCAGGTGCAGAGGAATGTGATGACCACCGGACTATCAGCCTCTCATGTCACATAACAAAGCTACTTCTGAGAATTATTACAAGAAGAACAAGGAAAAAGATAAAAATGGGAATAGCACATGGAGAATTTGGATTTGTTGAAGGAAAGGAAACACACAATGCCATTTATGCTTTATGAACACTAGCAGAAAGAGCTTTAGAAGTACAGAAAGATCTCTACTTATGCTTCATTGATTACACCAAGGCATTTGACAAGGTGAAACATAATGAAATTATTAAAATGCTTGAAGACATCAATATTGACAGCAAAGACCTGAAGATTGTAAAACATCTATACTGGCAGCAAGAAGCAGCAATTCGAGTTGAAAACAGAACTGGAAAATATCAATCTATAAAACAAAGCATGTGACAAGGATGTGTACTATCTCCAGACCTTTTTTCTCTGTACAGCAAGAATATTCTAAGAACAATCATCACAGAACCAGGCATAAAAATTGGAGGATACAATATTAACAACCTTCGGTATGCTGACGACACAGTACTGATAGCTGAGAACCAACAAGACCTGCAAAATCTCTTGGATAAAGTTGCCAAAGAAAGTGAACAGAAAGGCCTTACTTTGAACATCAAAAAGACAGAGACTATGGTTATATCTAAGAAACAGAATCCACCAACATGCAGTATTAAATTAAACGGAACTATTCTAAAGCAGGTGCAGAAATTCAAATACTTTGGAGCAGTAATAACTTCAGATGGGAAATGCAGAACAGAAATTAGGAACAGAATAGGCCAAGGAAAGACTGCATTTCAGAGAATGAGAAACATATTATGCAACACATCCTTATCACTGAATATTAGAAAACGAGTCCTAAAATGCTATATTGAACCTATCTTGTTATATGAAAGTGAATCATGGGCAATAGGCAAGTCTGCACAAAATACATTGGAAGCAGCAGAAATGTGGTTTATTAGAAGAATGTTGCGAATCCCCTGGACAATAAAAATAACTAACGAAGAATGTATGAGAAGAGCTGGAGAGACAAAAATTCTTGTCAAAAACTAAGAGAGAGACAATGTACTTTCATGGGACATGCAATGAGAAGAGGGGGCATAGAATATATTATAACATCAGGAAAAATAGAAGGAAGAAGATCCAGAGAAAGATGGAAAGAAATGATACTGGACAGTCTGATGGGATGGTGTGAGAGGAGATCACCAACTGAGCTGATGGCCTGCATGAAGGACTATGTACTCTGGAGAAGCATAATAGCCAATGCCAGTCAGCACGGCACCTGACAATGATGATGATACAAGGCCAAACAAAAACAGTTGAGTTTGCCTTTTTTTTTTTAGAAGATACATTCATTCATTCATTCATTTGCATGTCCACTGCAGAATTTTGCCTCCCTAACATGACCCTTGAAGGCCTCTCGGTTGTGAGCAAGATGGCCTGCTGCTGATGCATCCATTTGCAGATCATCAACAATGTCTTGCAGCCATCTTTGCCTTGGTCTTCCTTTCTTTCTTTTTCCCATTATGTAACCTTTCAAGACAGTCTTCTATAGATTATCATAATGTTTAATGTGCCCAAAATATTTAAGTTTTCTCTCTTCTTTACTAGCCAGCTTTCTTCAGTATTAAATTCTTGTAGTATGGATATATTTGTTCTGTTTTGTGTCCACGATATTAGAAGAACACTTCTGTAGCATTTACATTCAAAGGTATTTATGTGTTTCTCAGCTGTTTTGTTAAGTGTCCAGGTCTCACTGGTATATGTTGTGGTGGGAAAGATGAATGCCCTTAAAAATGTTTTTTTTGTGGTTCTGTCTGTTCCTCATAGATACGAGATACAAGGCCAGACAAAATATTTGTTGATTTCGCTTCTTATAGAAAAGATACTTGGACAAACAAAGACTTTAGTAAAGTTAGATGTTTGGTGAGAAGACACAAGGTCAGACAAAGACATTAGTTGAGTTAGATGTTTGATGAGAAGATACTAGGCCAAAGAAAGACTTTAGTTGAGTTAGATGTTTGATGAGAAGATACTAGGCCAAAAAGAAAGGCTTTAGTTGAGTTAGATGTTTGATGGGAAGATACTAGGTCAGACAAAGACTTTAGTTGATTTAGATGTCTGATAAGAAGACAGAAGACCAGACAAAGACATTAGCTGAGTTAGATGTTTGATGAGAAGATACTAGGCCAAACAAAGACTTTAGCTGAATTAGATGTTTGATGAAAAAATACTAGGTCAGACAAAGACATTAGTTGAATTAGATGTTTGATGAGAAGATACTAGGCCAAACAAAGACATTATTTGAATTAGATGTTTGATGAGAAGATACTAGGCCAAACAAAAACGTTAGTTGAGTTAGATGTTTGATGAGAAGACACAAGGCCAGACAAAGACATTAGTTGAATTAGATGTTTTATAAGAAGGTACTAGGCCAAACAAAGGCATTATTTGAATTAGATGTTTGATGAGAAGATAATAGGTCAGACAAAGACTTTAGCTGAGTTAGATGCCTGATGAGAAGACAGAAGACCAGACAAAGACATTAGCTGAGTTAGATGTTTGATGAGAAGATACTAGGCCAAACAAAGACTTTGGTTGATTTAGATGTTTAAGTAGAAAATACTAGGTCAAACAAAGACTTTAGTTGAGTTAGATGTTTGATGAGAAGAGACCAGGTCAAACAAAGACTTTAGTTGAGTTAGATGTATGATGAGAAGTTACTAGGCCACAAACAAAGACTTTAGATGAGTTAGATGTTTTATGAGAAATTACTAGGTCAAACAAAGACTTTAGCTGAGTTAGACATTTGATGAGAAAATACTAGGCCAAACAAAGACTTAGGCTGAGTTAGGTGTCTGATGAGAAGACAGAAGACCAGACAAAGACATTAGCTGAGTTAGACGTTTGATGAGAAGATACTAGAAAAACAAAGACTTTAGATGAGTTAGATGTTTGATGAGAAGATACTATGTGAAAGAAAAACATTAGTTGAATTAGATTTTGAAGAGAAGATAACAGGTCAGACAAAGACATTAGTTGAATTAGATGTTTGATGAGAAGATACTAGGCCAAACAAAGACATTAGTTGAGTTAGATGTTTGATGAGAAGTTACTAGGGCAGACAAAGACATTAGTTGAGTTAGACGTTTGATGAAAAGATACTACGCCAAACAAAGACATTATTTGAATTAGATGTTTGATGAGAAGATACTAGGTCAGACAAAGACATTGGTCAATTTTGTTGTTTGATGAGAAGATACTAGGTCAGACAAAGACATTAATTGAGGTAGATGTTTGATGAGAAGATACTAGGCCAGGATAAGACATTAGTTGAGGTAGATGTTTGATAAGAAGATACTAGGTCAGACAAAGACATTGGTCAATTTTGTTGTTTGATGAGAAGATACTAGATCAGACAAAGACATTAATTGAGGTAGATGTTTGATGAGAAGATACTAGGTCAGGATAAGACATTAGTTGAGGTAGATGTTTGATAAGAAGATACTAGGTCAGACAAAGACATTGGTCAATTTTGTTGTTTGATGAGAAGATACTAGATCAGACAAAGACATTAATTGAGGTAGATGTTTGATGAGAAGATACTAGGTCAGACAAAGACATTAGTTGAATTTTGTTGTTTGATGAGAAGATACTAGGTCAGACAAAGACATTAGTTGAGGTAGACATTTGATGAGAAGATACTCCGCCAAACAAAGACTTTAGCTGAATTATATGTTTGATGAAAAGATACTAGGTCAGACAAAAGACATTAGTTGAATTAGATGTTTGACGATAAGATACTACGCCAAACAAAGACATTAGTTGAGTTAGATGTTTGGTGAGAAGTTACTAGGGAAGACAATGACATTAGTTGAATTAGATGTTTGATGAGAATATACTAGGCCAAACAAAGACATTATTTGAATTAGATTTTTGATGAAAAGATACTAGGCCAAACAAAAATATTAGTTGAGTTAGATGTTTGGTGAGAAGATACAAGGTCAGACACAGACATTAGCTGAGGTAGACTTTGATGAGAAGATACTATTTCAGACAAAGACATTATTTGAATTTTGTTGTTTGATGAGAAGATACTAGGCCAGAATAAGACATTATTTGAGGTAGATGTTTGATGAGAAGATACTAGGTCAGACAAAGACATTGGTTCAATTTTGTTGTTTGATGAGAAGATACTAGGTCAGACAAAGACATTAATTGAGGTAAATGTTTGATGAGAAGATACTATGTCAGATAAAGACATTAGTTGAGGTAGACATTTGATGAGAAGATACTAGGTCAGACAAATACATTAGTTAAGGTAGACATTTGATGAGAAGATACTAGGTCAGACAGAGACATTAATTGAATTTCGTTGTTTGGTGAGAAGTTACTAGGGAAGATAAAGACATTAGTTGAATTAGATGTTTGATGAGAATATACTAGGCCAAACAAAGACATTATTTGAATTAGATGTTTGATGAGAAGATACTAGGCCAGACAAAAACGTTAGTTTATTTAGATTTTGATGAGAAGACACAAGACCTGACAAAGACATTAATTGAATTAGATGTTTTATAAGAAGATACTAGGCCAAACAAAGGCATTATTTGAGTTAGATGTTTGATGAGAAGATACTAGGTCAAACAAAGGCTTTAGTTGAGTTAGATGTTTAATGAGAAAATACTAGGCCACAAACAAAGGCTTTAGTTGAGTTAGATGTTTAATGAGAAAATACTAGGCCACAAACAAAGGCTTTAGTTGAGTTAGATGTTTAATGAGAAAATAATAGGCCACAAACAAAGACTTTAGTTGAGTTAGACGTTTGAGGAGAAGATACTAGGCCACAAACAAAGACTTTAGTTGAGTTAGACGTTTGATGAGAAGATACTAGGCCACAAACAAAGGCTTTAGTTGAGTTAGATGTGTCCAGTCTCTGCCATCTAGACTGATGTTTGCTTAGTATGTGTGTAGTCTCTATCATCTAGACTGATATTTCCTTACTATGTGTCCAGTGTCTATCATCTAGACTTATGTTTGCTTAGTATGTGTTTAGTCACTATCATCTACACTGATGTTTGCTTAGTATGTGTCCAGTCTTTATCATCCATACTGATATTTGCTTAGTATTTGCCCAGGCTCTATCATCTACACTGATGTTTGCTTAGTATGTGTCCAGTCTTTATCATCCATACTGATATTTGCTTAGTATTTGCCCAGGCTCTATCATCTACACTGACGTTTGCTTAGTATGTGTCCAGTCTTTATCATCCATACTGATATTTGCTTAGTATTTGCCCAGGCTCTATCATCTACACTGATGTTTGCTTAGTATGTGTCCAGTCTTTATCATCCATACTGATATTTGCTTAGTATTTGCCCAGGCTCTATCATCTACACTGATGTTTGCAGAGTATGTATCCAGTCTCTGTCATCTAGATTGATATTTGCTCAGTATGTGTGCGATCTCTATCATTTAGCCTGATCTTTGCTTAGTATTTGTCCATTGTCTATCAACTAGACTGATGTTTGCTTAGTATATGTCCAGTCTCCATCAAATAGACTGATGTTTGAGGTGTATGTACACAGTCTATCTCATCTAGACTAATGTTTGCTGAATATGTGTCCAGTCTCCATCATCTAGACTGATGTTTTCTTAGTATGTATCCAGTCCCTATAGTCTAGACTGATGTTTGTGGAGTATGTGTCTAGTCTCTATAATCTAGACTGATGTTTGTGGAGTATGTGTCCAGTCTTTGACATCTAGACTGATGCTTGTTTATTATGTGTCCAGTTTCTGTCATCTTTACTGATGTTTGCTTATTAGGTGTCTATTCTCTATAATCTAGACTGAGGTTTCCTTAGTAAATGTCCAGTTTCTATCATCTAGACTGATGTTTGGAGAGTATGTGTGCAGTCTCTGTCATCTAGACTGATGTTTGCTTTTTTGCAGATTATGTGTCCATTCTCTATCACCTAGAGTGATGTTTGCTTAGTATGTGTCCAGTCCATGTTATCTAGACTGATGTTTGTGCAGTATATGTCCATTCTCTGTCATCTAGACTGATGTTTGCTTAGTATGTGTGCAGTCTTTATCATCTAGACTGATTTTTGCTTAGTATGTGTCCAGTCTTTATCATCCATACTGATATTTGCTTAGTATTTTTCCAGTCTCTGTCATCTAGATTGAAATTTGCTTACTATGTGTACAGTCTCTATCATTTAGACTGATCTGTGCTTAGTATGTGTCCATTGTCTATCAACTAGACTGATGTATGCTTAGTATATGTCCAGTCTCTATCATATAGACTGATGTTTGAGGTGTATGTATACAGTCTCTGTCATCTAGGCTGATGTTTGTGGAGTATATGTCTGGTTTCTATCATCTAGACTGATGTTTGCTTAGTATGTGTCCAGTCTCTATAATCTAGACTGATGTTTGCTGAGTATGTGTCCAGTCTCTAGACTGATGTTTTTTTAGTATGTGTAAAGTCCTTATAGCCTAGACTGATGTCTGCCGAGTATATGTCAAGCCTCTATAATCTAAAGTGATGTTTGCTTAGTAAGTGTCCAGTTACTATCATCCAGACTGATGTTTGGAGAGTATGTGTTCAGTCTCTGTCATCTAGATTGATGTTTGCTTGTTTGCAGATTATGTGTCCATTCTCTATCATCTTGACTGTTCTTTGCTTAGTATGTGTCCAGTCCCAATAATCTAGACTGATGTTTGTGCAGTATGTGTCCAGTCTCTGTCATCTAGACTGATGTTTGTGGAGTATGTGTGCAGTTTCTATCATCTAGACTGATGTTTGCTTAGCACTGTGTACTGTCTATGTCATCTAAACTGATGTTTGCATAGTATATGTCCAGTCTTTATCATCTAGATTGATGTTTGCTCAGTATGTGTCCAGTTTCTATCATCAAATTGATGTTTACTAAATATGTTTCCAGTCTCTTTCATCTACACTGATTTTTGCTTAGTATTTGTGCAGTCTCAATAATCTATCCTGATATTTGTGGAATATGTGTAGAGTCTTTATCATCGAGACTGATGTTTGCTTAGTATGTGTCCAGTCTCTATCATCTAGACTGATGTTTGTGCAGTATGTTTCCATCTCTGTCACCTAGATTGATGTATGCTCAATATGTGTACCGTCTCTATCAACTAGACTGATGTTTGCTTAGTATATGTCCAGTCTCTATCATACAGACTGATGTTTGAGGAGTATGTATACAGTCTCTGTCATCTAGACTAATGTTTGTGGAGTATCTGTCTGGTCTCTATCATCTAGGCTGATGTTTGCTTAGAATTTGTCCTGTCTAGGCCACAAACAAAGACTTTAGTTGAGTTAGACGTTTGATGAGAAGATACTAGGCCACAAACAAAGACTTTAGTTGAGTTAGACGTTTGATGAGAAGATACTAGGCCACAAACAAAGACTTTAGTTGAGTTAGACGTTTGATGAGAAGATACTAGGCCACAAACAAAGACTTTAGTTGAGTTAGACGTTTGATGAGAAGATACTAGGCCACAAACAAAGACTTTAGTTGAGTTAGACATTTGATGAGAAGATACTAGGCAAAACAAAGACTTTGGTTGAGTTAGACGTTTGATGAGAAGATACTAGGTCAAACAAAGACTTTAGTTGAGTTAGACGTTTGATGAGAAGATACTAGGCCAAGCAAAGACTTTAACTGAGTTAAATGTTTGATGAGAAGATACTAGGTCAGACAAAGACTTAGGTTGACTTAGATGTCTGATGAGAAGACAGAAGACCAGACAGAGACATTAGCTGAGTTAGATGTTTGATGAGAAGATACTAGGCCAAACAAAGACTTTAGATGAGTTATATGTTTGATGAGAAGATACTAGGCCAAACAAAGACTTTAGATGAGTTAGATGTTTGATGAGAAGATACTAGGTCAAAGAAAAAACATTAGTTGAATTAGATTTTGAAGAGAAGATAACAGGTCAGACAAAGACATTAGTTGAATTAGATGTTTGATGAAAAGATACTAGGCCAAACAAAAATATTAGTTGAGTTAGATGTTTGGTGAGAAGATACAAGGTCAGACACAGACATTAGCTGAGGTAGACTTTGATGAGAAGATACTATTTCAGACAAAGACATTATTTGAATTTTGTTGTTTGATGAGAAGATACTAGGCCAGAATAAGACATTAGTTGAGGTAGATGTTTGATGAGAAGATACTAGGTCAGACAGAGACATTGGTTCAATTTTGTTGTTTGATGAGAAGATACTAGGTCAGACAAAGACATTAATTGAGGTAAATGTTTGATGAGAAGATACTAGGTCAGATAAAGTCATTGGTTGAGGTAGACATTTGATGAGAAGATACTAGGTCAGACAAATACATTAGTTAAGGTAGACATTTGATGAGAAGATACTAGGTCAGACAGAGACATTAATTGAATTTTGTTGTTTGATGAGAAGATACTAGGCAAACAAAGACATTAGTTGAGGTAGATGTTTGATGAGAAGATATTATGAAAGACAAAGACATTAGTTGAGTTAGATGTTTAGTTAGAAGTTAAAAAGTGATACAGAGTCATTAGTTCAATCAGATGGCTGGTGGGAAGATACAAGGCAGATCAGAACCATTAGATGGTTGCTGGGAAGATACAAGACCGTACTGAACCATTAGCTGAAACAGAACCATTAGTTGAGTTAGATGGCTGGAGGGAAGCTACAAGATAAGACAGAACCATTAGTTGAGTTAGATGGCTGGAGGGAAGCTACAAGATAAGACAGAACCATTAGTTGAATTAGATGGCTGGAAGGAAGCTACAAGATAAGACAGAACCATTAGTTGAGTTAGATGGCTGGAGAGAAGTTACAAGATAAGACAGAACCATTAGTTGAGTTAGATGGCTGGAGGGAAGATACAAGATAAGACAGAGCCATTAGTTGAATTAGATAGCTGGTGGGCAGCTACAAGATAAGACAAAGCCATTAGTTGAGTTAGATGGCTGGAGGGAAGATACAAGATAAGACAGAGCCAATAGATGATCTGGTGGGAAGACAAAAAGCCAAGGAGAGAAATTAGTGGATTTAAATGATTGTGGGAATTTACAAAGCCACCTTGAACTGTTAGTTGAGCTAGACTTCTGGTAGTTAGGTGAAAGTCAACTCAAAGCCATTATTTGAATCAGATAGCTGGTGAAAAATACAAGGTCAGACAGAGCCGTTAGATGAGCTAGATGGCTTGTGGGAAGATAAAAGAACAACCATTAGTTGAGCTAAGTGGCTGGTCTGAAGATAGGAAACAATCAAGAGCCATTAGTTGAGCTAAGTGGCTGGTCTGAAGGTAGGAAACAATCAAGAGCCATTAGTTGAGCTAAGTGGCTGGTCTGAAGATAAGAAACAATCAAGAGCTATTAGTTGAGCTAAGTGGCTGGTCTGAAGATAAGAAACAATCAAGAGCTATTAGTTGAGCTAAGTGGCTGGTCTGAAGATAAGAAACAATCAAGAGCCATTAGTTGAGCTAAGTGGCTGGTCTGAAGATAGGAAACAATCAAGGGCTATTAGTTGAGCTAAGTGGTCTGAAGATAGGAAACAATCAAGGGCTATTAGTTGAGCTAAGTGGCTGGTCTGAAGATAAGAAACACTCAAGAGCCATTAGTTGAAGTAGAAGACAGGTGGGAAGATATAAGTAGGTTAAAATACAGATGATGAAAAGATACAGGTAGAGCGAGAACTCTTGGCTGAGATTGGAGAAAGCTGGTTGGATGATGTCAGTAAGACACAGTCAGAAGATTCATTCATTCATTTGCATGTCACTTGCCGAACTTTGCCTCCCAAACAGCACTCCTGTAGGCCTCTCAGTTGTGAGCAATATGGCCTGCTGCTGATGCATCCATTTGCAGATCATCAATGATGTCTTGCAGCCATCTTCACCTTAGTCTTCCTCTCTTTCTTTTTCCCATTATGTACCCTTCCAAGACAGTTTTCTCTAGATTATCATGACATTTAACGTGTCCAAAATATTTAAGTTTTCTCTCTTTAATCTTCTTTACTAGCCAGCCTTCTTCAATATTAAGTTCTTGTAGTATGGATATATTTGTTCTTTTTTGTGTCCATGATATTTGAAGAACTAGTGTCTATAATCTAGATTGATGTTTGCTGAGTATGTTTCCAGTCTCTATCATCTAGATTGATTTTTGCTTAGTATGTATCCAGTGTCTATATTCTAGACTGATGTTTGTGAGTATTTATCTAGTCTCTATAATCTAGACTGATGTTTGTGGAGTATGTGTCTAGTCTCTGTCATCTAGACTGATGTTTGCTTAGTATGTGTGCAGTCTATATCATCTATACTGATGTTTGCTTAGTATGTGTGTGCAGTCTCTATCATCTAGACTGATGTTTGTAGAGTATTTGTAAAGTCTCTATCATCTACACTGAAGTTTGCATAGTATTTGTTCAGTCTCTGTTATCTAGACTGTTGTTTTCTTAGTATCTGTCCAGTCTTTATCATCCAGACTGATGTTTGCTTAGTATTTGTCCAGTCTCTATCATCTAGACTGAAATTTTTGCAGTATGTTTCCATCTCTGTCACCTAGATTGATGTTTGCTCAATATGTGTGCAGTCTCTATGAACTAGACTGTTGTTTGCTTAGTATATGTCTAGTCTCTATCATATAGACTGATGTTTGAGGAGTATGTATACAGTCTCTGTCATCTAGGCTGATGTATGTGGAGTATCTGTCTGGTCTCTATAATCCAGACTGATGTTTGCTCAATATGTGTGCAGTCTCTATAATCTAGACTGATGTTTGTGGAGTATGTATCCAGTCTCTGTCATCGAGACTGATCTTTGCTTATTATGTGTCCAATTTGTGTCATCTGTACTGATGTTTGTGGAGTATGTGTCCAGTCTGATGTTTTCTAGATTTGTGTGCAGTCTCTATCATCTACAGTGATGTTTCTTAGTATTTGTTCAGTTTTTTACCATCTAGTCTGATGTTTGCTTATTATGTGTCCAGTGTCTATAATCTAGATTGATGTTTTCTCAGTATGTGTGAAGTCTCTATCATCTAGACTGATGTTTGCTTAGTATGTATCCAGTCTCTGTCATCTATACTGATGTTTGCAGAGTATGTGTCCATTCTCTTTCATCTACACTGAAGTTTTCTTATTATGTGTCCAGTCTCTGTCATCTAGACTGATGTTTGCTAAATATGTGTCCAGTATCTATAACCTACAGTGATGTTTGCTTAGTATTTGTTCAGTCTCTATCATCTAGACTGATGTTTCCTTATTTTGTGTCCAGTCTATATCATATAGATTGATGCTTGCTTAGTATGTGTCCACTCTCTATCATCGAGACTGATGTTTGCATAGTAATGTGTCCAGAATATATCGTCTAGGCTGATGTTTGCTTAGTATGTGTCCAGTCTCAGTCATCTCGAATGATGTTTGTTGAGAATTTATCCAGTCTCTATCATCTATACTGATGCTTGCTTAATATTTGTCCGGTCTCTATCATCTAGAATGATGTTTGCTTAGTATGTGTTAAGTCTCTGTCATCTAGACTGATGTTTGTTTTCTATGTGTCCAGTATCTATCATCTACACTGATGTTTTCTTAGTATGTGTCCAGTCTCTATCATCTAGACTATTGCTTGCTTAATATGTGTGCAGTCTCTATATTCTAGACTGATGTTTTTGGAGTATATGTCCAGTCTCTATCATCTAAACTGATGTTTGTTTACTATGTGTCCAGTCTCTATCATATAGACTGAAGTTTGTGCAGTATGTGTACAGTCTCTGTCATCTAGACTGATGTTTGCTTAGTATGTCTCCAGTCTTTATCATCCATACTGATATTTGCATAGTATTTGTTAAGGCTCTATCATCTAGACTGATGTATGTGGAGTATGTGTCCAGTCTCTCTCATCTAGATTGATATTTGCTCATTACGTGTACAGTCTCTATCATTTAGACTGATCTTTGCTTAGTATGTGTCCATTGTCTATCAACTAGACTGATGTTTGCTTAGTATTTGTCCAGTCTCTATCATCTAGACTGATGTTTGCTTAGTATGTGTCCAGTCTCTATCATCTAGACTGATGTTTTTGGAGTATATGTCCAGTCTCTATCATCTAGACTGATGTTTGCTTAGTATGTGTCCAGTCTCTATCATGTAGACTGATGTTTGTGCAGTATGTGTCCAGTCTCTGTCATCTAGACTGATGTTTGCTTAGTATGTGTCCAGTCTTTATCATCCATACTGATATTTGCTTAGTATGTGTTAAGTCTCTATCATCTAGACTGATGTTTGTGGAGTATGTGTCCAGTCTCTGTCATCTAGACTGATATTTGCTTAGTATGTGTAAAGTCTCTATCATCTAGACTGATATTTGCTTAGTATGTGTCCATTCTCTATCAACTAGACTGATGTTTGCTTAGTATTTGTCCAGTCTCTATCATCTAGACTGATGTTTGCTTAGTATGTGTCCAGTCTCTATATTCTAGACTGATGTTTTCTGATTATGTGTCTAGTCTCTATAATCTAGACTGATGTTTGTGGAGTATGTGTCCAGTCTCTGTCATCTAGACTGATGTTTTCTTATTATGTGTCCAGTTTCTGTCATCTTTACTGATGTTTGCTTAGTATGTGTCCAGTCTCTATAATGTAGACTGATGTTTGCTTAATAAGTGTCCAGTTTCTATCATCTAGACTGATGTTTGGAGAGTATGTGTCCAGTCTCTGTCATCTAGACTGATGTTTGCTTCTTTGCAGATTATGTGTCCAGTCTCTGTCATCTAGACTGATGTTTGCTTCTTTGCAGAGTATGTGTCCATTCTCTATCATCTAGACTGATGTTTGTGCAGTATGTGTCCAGTCTCTATAATCTAGACTGATGTTTGTGGAGTATGTGTACAGTCTCTATCATCTAGACTGATGTATGCTTAGTATGTGTCCAGTCTATATCATCTAGACTGATGTTTGCTTAGTATGTGTCCACTCTCTATTATCTAGACTGATGTTTGCTTAGTAATGTGTCCTGTCTATATCATCTAGACTGATATTTGCTTAGTATATGTCCAGTTTCTATCATCTAGATTGATGTTTGCTTAGTATGTGTCCAGTTTCTATCATCTAGACTGATGTTTGCTAAATATGTGTCCAGTCTCTATCATCTACACTGATGTTTGCTTAGTATTTGTTCAGTCTCTATCATCTAAACTGATGTTTGCTTAGTATTTGTCCAGTCTCTATCATATAGACTGATGTTTGCTTAGTATGTGTGTGCAGTCTCTATCATCTAGACTGATGTTTGCTTATTATGTGTCCAGTCTCTATCATCTAGACTGATGTTTGCATTGTAATGTGTCCAGTCTATATCATCTAGACTGATATTCACTTTGTATGTGTCCAGTCTCTGTCATCTAGACTGATGTTTGTGGAGTATGTGTCCAGTCTTTGTCATCTAGACTGATGTTTGCTTAGTATGTGTCCAGTCTCTGTCATCTGAACTGGTCACAAGGACATAATGCATGAAAGAAATCTGTTCATGAAAACAATTTAGTCTTATTTCTGGGAATGAAGATTTTGTTTTAAATCACAAGTCAGACAGTTTCAAACTGTGAGGAGACAACAAGTATCATCCAACATGTAGAGATACAAACTGTGAAGAGTCAACAAGTATCATCCAACATATAGAGATACAACTGTGAGGAGACAACATCATCCAACATGTAGAGATATAAACTGTGAGGAGCCAACAAGTATCATCCAACATGTAGAGATACAAACTGTGAGGAGCCAACAAATATCATCCAACATGTAGAGATACAAACTGTGAGGAGCCAACAAGTATCATTCAACATGTAGAGATACAAACTATGAGGAGCCAACAATTATCATTCAACATGTATAGATACAAACTATGAGAAGCCAACAATTATCATTCAACATGTAGAGATACAAACTATGAGGAGCCAACAAATATCATTCAACATGTAGAGATACAAACTATGAGGAGCCAACAATTATCATTCAACATGTATAGATACAAACTATGAGGAGCCAACAAATATCATTCAACATGTATAGATACAAACTATGAGAAGCCAACAATTATCATTCAACATGTAGAGATACAAACTATGAGGAGCCAACAATTATCATTCAACATGTAGAGATACAAACTGTGAGAAGCCAACAATTATCATTCAACATGTAGAGATACAAACTATGAGAAGCCAACAATTATCATTCAACATGTAGAGATACAAACTATGAGAAGCCAACAATTATCATTCAACATGTAGAGATACAAACTATGAGAAGCCAACAATTATCATTCAACATGTAGAGATACAAACTATGAGGAGCCAACAATTATCATTCAACATGTAGAGATACAAACTATGAGAAGCCAACAATTATCATTCAACATGTAGAGATACAAACTGTGAGGAGACAACAAGTATCATCCAACATGTAGAGATACAAACTGTGAGGAAATAACAAGTATCATCCCACATGTAGAGATACAAACTGTGATGAACTAACATTTATATCATGCTTTAAGATGACTTCTTCGATATTCAAGAAAGGTATTTCTCACAATGAGACCATGCTCGCTGACCAACATTTCCCTGCTGCTATCACATTCAGCGTCGTGATCTCTGTGTAAAAAAAAAACAGGTAAAATTCCCGTTTACCGCCATTAATATGGGGAATACGGTGTTAGGTCCGTACTTTCCATGACCTTCTGACATAAAAGTTTGATGTGGTCAGTATCACGCCTGGCCGCTTTACCCTCCCAGATTTCTCTGGTACCCATTTTTATAGGCTGGGTGGAGCCCGGGGCTTTTTTGGTGTGTACCAGAAAAAAATCTCACAGCTGGGACTGAGCCAGGTATCACTTGATTTGTAAACCGAGCGTCTAACCACTCAGCTAACCAGGCTAACCAGGTCTTAAATATTCCTCCCATGATGTTCTTCTTTTAGCAACTCTTGCACCGAGATCACCCATGACAATTCAGTTCTTCTATTGATGTATTCTGTTGATGCATTAGCTCAGTTTGACATAAAAAAAACTCTCCTTTCGTCCTCTGAATAGATGTGGTTGTATGGTGGGAGTAACATGAATTTGTTAACTTAGTTAACTTGGGAAAAGAGAGAAGAATCATGTGAGAGAAGCGAGCCAGATTTGAAGAAGAAAGATTTATACACAAGAAGACCTGATCTCCAAGCACAGAAACTGTTTGCTGTTACAGTTATACAGATACAACTTTGGATGAATCACTGTGAGATAAGTTGTTTCGTTACTCTCGGAAAAACGTTCCGCTGTACAGAATAGATGAAAGCTTGAAGTATTATAACAGGGAGATGTGGCCATGCTTACAGTGGCATGATGGGAATGTTGATGAGAACAATGTGAGGGAATCAGTGGCGTCTGTAAGATTAAAATGTTCACAAGGCGAGCACATGCATGATATTGTAGGGGGCGTGGCTTATCTAGACTAAATGTGACGTGGACAGTTAGCTTAGTCCAAAGTTGGGGTAAGAAAACAGACTCATAACCTGCCATTGACAGATATCTGCCACTCCCACCCACGTGATGGACATGTCTACACGTATGTTTTGTCACCTCCAAAATATGTGGCTTGCTCGAAGTAAACAGATTTGGAAGTTGGGTTTAGCTTGACACGTTACATTGACGCTTTCTGCCATAATCGAACTTGTCGACCCCAGACTTTGGAACTGAGAATAGAGAAGAGTCTAGAAAGATGATGTGAAAGGTCTGACTTTTTGTTTTGCAGTGAGGATAATCCTGAATTATGCAGAGGAAAGTCAAGATTTACTATGTCCATGTTCTGCTTATAGGTAGATATAACAAGGGTAAACAGAAAAAGAATGCATTAAACTGACATATACATACATTGTAATAGTGAGAGCATGATAACCAGTCATTTCATGGCTTGCCTGAAAGCGTTGGTAATCCTGCTCCAAGCGTTATAATGAGAGACTTGCGAGGAGAGTAAGAGTTAAATGTCTGAATTATGAGAACATTATTGAGTGAGAAAGAGGAAAGCAAATGTTGAAACTTGCGATGTAGAGATTGAGAGTTATGCTAGACGTAACGTGCAGAAACAAGCTACTGAACTATGGCGCATGGATCTGGTATACTTGTACATTGTCAACACGTGACGTTTATGTATGGCATGCTGTCCTGGACAGTGTTAGTGATTATGCTTCTCCATCTTGTACGATCCTTGGTGTGACCGATAAAACTCAAATATTCTTCTTTTTTCAACGCCACTCTCTCAGTCCTGTGAGAACACTTTTCTGTTGGTCTTCTTCTTCGTCTTTTTCCCCTGAATTTTCCAGTCATTGCCAGGTTGTCCATCTTTCAATGGCAAGTACAATACATTTAAAGTTCTTGTTCTTTATTCTTTTAAAAATAAATTTAACTAATTTCTGTCTTCTAAACTTCTCTGGCGACCTCTTCTTTTGTTTTTTTCTGTTTGTCCAGGATTTTTGCCTTCAATCTCCACTTCTCTCACTCGTTACACAGAAAACTGCAAAATGTTGCGTTCTAGATAACTTAGAATACGATACAAAATTAAACTGTTTGTTTCAGAACAGTACAGAGATAAGCAATAGCATGATACTTCCTTTCATTGAAACATTATATTCAGTAATTTGTTTTTTTTTTGTGTTGAAGTTTTAGCAGTAAGAGTTTGAGCGAAGTATATATGTATGAGTATGTAAGTGCGACAATATCAAGTGATATATGAGCGACAATATCAAGTGACAGATGAAAGGGATGGCGACTGCAGTAAAACTGGTTTAAATAAATAAGGTAGATAGAGGTATATGGTGCAGTTTTACAAAGTGAGGGAGGGAGTGAGTAAGGTAAAAAAAAAACGAATAGAAAGTATGAGAATGTATAAATGAAAAACATACAACATCCGATATTTCGGCGTGAGCGTTATTCGAGGATACATACACAACGAAATACAAACACGAAGAACTTATCTGAAGTGTCTTGCTCCAAGTGGGAAACAGAAATTGAGAAAAATTTCTTACTAAGCACACAGCGCTACTGTTGCTAGGCAGCAAGCCGAGAATAGCGTTTATCAAGATGGCGACCACTTTACAGGCGTACTCCAAGGGAGAGAAATGCATTCTGTCAGCCAATTCTTGCCCGGGTCTAAAGCCATCGGACATGAACAGTTGAATATCAAGATGACTGAAACAAGTTTACAAGTCGGTCACGAAGTTCAAGACATGAATAACGAGCTTCACGTCACCTATCATCCTGGGCAAGCACACAAGTTCACTGGAGGTTGAGAAACCGTGACAACTAACTGGAATTGTAGCTCTAGTTCATAGGCAATGTTAAACTGAGGGTTGAGAAACCGTGACAACTAATTGGAATTATGGCTCTAGTTCACATCATCACCATCATCATCATCATCATCATCATCATCATCAGGTGCCGTGCAGACTGGCGTTGGCTATTATGCTTCTCCAGAGTACACGATCCTTCATACAGGCCATCAGTTCAGTTGGTGATCTCCTCTCACACCATCCCGTCTTGACTGTCCAGTATCATTTCTCTTGGTCTTCCTCTTGATTTTCTTCCTTCTATTTTTCCTGTTGTTATAATATTTTCAATGCCCCCTCTTCTCATTGCATGTCCTATGAAAGTACATTGTCTCTCTCTTATCTTTTTGACAAGGTTTTTTGTCTCTCCAGCTATTCTCCACAGGCAATGTTAAACTGAGGGTTGAGAAATCGTGACAAATAACTAGAATTGTAGCTCTAGTTCACAGGCAATGTTAAACTGAGGATTGAGAAACTGTGACAACTAACTGGAATTGTAGCTCTAGTTCATAGGCAATGTTCCCTCTAAGCTATGTGGCGATGCAGCCGTGCAAACGTAAATAATTTACTTAAAATGAAATTCTACTTTTTATGTCTCATTTTTCTGATGCTGTTCTGTGTTATGCAGAAGGCATTGAAGGTTTGTTTTCCAGATTTCATTTCATTTTAGTATTTATTTCCTATGAGAATTTTAAATTATACTTTGTACTTTGTGGATTATTGCCAACAAATTTGATTTTGGAATATATTTGCCAACGGCTCAAAATTTTACATGCGAGCCTCAAAAACGTTAGAATGAACATTGTTCACAAGAGACTTAAACAAATTACAAAGCAAGGGGACTGTACTGATAAACAGAAGTGTTACTATTCTCGTATAATATAAATGTTTGGCTGTGAAGATGCTGTCCGAGCTGGCAATCAGCGGCCCAATGTAGCGTCAGGGATGGTAGACATGACTGTCCTTTCCTACCTCTCTGTTGATATCCTCAGCGTCAGGGTTGGTAGACATGACTGTCATGTTTTACCTTTCTGTTGATATCCCCAGCGTCAGGGTTGGTAGATATGACTGTCCTGTCCTACCTTTCTGTTGATATCCCCAGCGTCAGGATTGGTAGACATAACTGTCCTGTCCTACCTTTCTGTTGATATCCACAGTGTCAGGGTTGGTAGACATGACTATCATGTCCTATTTTTCCGTTGATATCCTCAGGATATCCTGCAAAGAGCCTTGTAGAATGGGAACCGGTGAACAGTAGTATAATAAGAGCACGATACAATCTACGACACGGAAGAATGACAATAATACAGTGTTATGCACCCACATATTGCTGTCCACAACACAAGAAGGAATGGAAAAACTAATTATGTCAGTCCGCAAGAACAGCGAAGAGCAGAACCTCTATCTTAATGCAAAGAAAACTAAAGTGATGACAACTGACAAAACAAACAAGGCAACTGAAATATGTATCAGTGAGGAAAAACTGGAAGAAGTGGAGAGTTTTGAATATCTTGGATCACTACTAACTAATAATGGAGATACAATGCGGGAAATTAAAAGGAGGACATCTATTGCTCTTCAGAAAGTAAAACAAATAAAGAATCTGTGGAGAGGAGCAGACAGAACCACAAAAATAAGATTTTTAAGGGCATGCATCTTTCCCATCGCAACATATGCCTGTGAGACCTGGACACTTAACAAAACAGCTGAGAAGCACATAAATGCCTTTGAATGCAAATGCTATAGAAGAGTTCTCCAAATATCGTGGACACAAAAAAGAACAAATATATCTATACTACAAGAGCTTAATATTGAAGAAGGCTGGCTAGTAAAGAGGATTAAAGAGAGAAAACTTAAATATTTTGGCCACATTAAACGTCATGATAATTTAGAGAAGACCGTATTGGAAGGATACATAATGGGAAAAAGAAAAAGAGGAAGACCGAAACGAAGATGGCTGCAAGACATCGTTGATGATCTGGAAATGGATGCAGCAGCAGCAGGCCATCTTGCTCACAACCGAGAGGCCTACAGGAGTGCTGTTTGGGAGGCAAAGTTCCGCAAGGGACATGCAAAGGAATGAATGAATGAATGCACCCACGAGTGATGCAGATGATGATGTGAAAGACGACTTCTATCACCAATTACAACAAATCATCAACAAAGTCCCTAAACACGACATCTTAATTGCTATGGGGGACTTCTATGCTCTGGTAGGGAAGGATAATACCGACGTTGAAAAGGTGATGGGGAAAGAAGGAACTGACATAGTGAATCAGAACGGAGAAAGATTAATTGAAATATCTTACAGAGGGCATGGTCATTGGAGGCACAATATTCCCACACAAAGAGATACATAAAACAACGTGGATATCTCCAGATGATAGAACTAGAAACCAGATAGATCATTTCTGTATTAGAAAAAAATACAGAACATCTCTGATAGATTAAGTGCTTATAGGGGTGCAGATGTCAACATTGATCACAACCTGTGCATAGGGAAAATAAAACTAACATTGAAAAGCCAACACAAGAAATCAGTACACAGAAAGATAAACAGCCACAGCCTACAAGAAGAAAATACTAACATTAATTTCAATCAGGAACTTGCCAATCATTCCAAAACACACAGTGAAGTTGAGGAGATAAGTATATATGAATTATGGAATTTTTACAGCACAGCCATAATCACAGCAGCAAAAGCAAGCACTGGACTGAAAAAACCAAACAGAAAAGCATGGATAGTAGATAAAACATGGAAGTATATACATGAAAGACAAGCAGTCAAATTAGACATGTTGAATGCAAAAACAGATCTTGGAACAGATCTGGTGAAAGCAACATACAAAGAAATAGACAAGAAAGTAAAAAGTTCAGCTAGAAGGGATAAAAGAGAATACATAGACAATATGGCGAAAGAGGCAGAAAAAGCAGCAAAAACAGGAGACAGCAAAACTTTATATAACATACAAAAGAGGCTAACAGGTACTATTACATCTAAAGAAAGACCAATCCTTAGCAAAACTGGAACCCTATTAACATCAAATAAAAACCAAAAGAAAAGATGGGCTGAACACTTCCAAGAAATACTTAATCGACCACACCCAAAAGAATTGTTAAACCTTGAAACTGACTTACCAGCCCCACAACTAAATGTCAACCTAGATGAAATTAAATTGCATGAAATTGAAACAGCAGTGAATTTAATGACTAACAACAAAGCTGCAGGTGAAGATGAAATAACAGTCGAAATGCTAAAAGCTATCAATAGTGACAACATGAGACAACTACAGAGAATGTTTAACAAGATTTGGAAAGAAGAAAAGGTCCCTTCTAATTGGAAGAAAGGAATCATTGTTAAAATACCAAAAAAGGCAACCTAAGTGACTATAACAACTGGAGAGGAGTAACCTTAATATCAGATGTGTCAAAAGTATTTTGCAAGGTCATTTTGAATAGACTTAAAGATATAGTGGATACAGCAATGAGAGAAGAACAAGCAGGATTTCGAAAAGGGAGAAGCTGTCTCGACCAGATCTTTACTCTCAGAATAATACTTGAAGAACATATTGAAAAGCAGAAACAATTAATACTGAACTTCATAGATTTTAAAAAGGCATTTGATAGCATACACAGAGATTCATTATGGAGAATGTTAAGTCTGTATGGAATACCATCTAAAAGTGTCAACATCATTAAGGACTTCTACAACGGATATGTTTGTGCAGTCAAGACAGAAGAAGGGATGAGTGAATGGTTCCAGATTGAAACAGGCGTGAAACAAGAACATATACTGTCTCCTTTACTTTTTGGGATTACAATAGATTTCATAATGAAAAAATGCTGCACAGGTAACACAGATACTGACTGGGACCGAACTAGAAGACCTTGATTTTGCTGATGACATAACTATTATCAGTAATAATGTGAACTCCATGCAAGAAAAAACAGATAGCCTGTCTTCACTGGCTAACAAAATAGGACTTGAAATTAACAAGGACAAAACAAAAATAATGAAAATTCCCATTAACCAAAATGGAAAAATACACATAGAAGGGACAGATATTGAAGAAGTCAATCAATTTGCATACCTTGGCAGCTACATAGACCAGGATGGTGACATCAGAAAGGAGATTAGAATTCGAATTGCAAAAGCAGCATCAATCTTGAAGAATCTTGAGAACTTACGGAATTCAAAAGTTATAAGCACAAAAACCAAGTTAAGACTATTCAATTCAAATGTAATATCCACCCTTATTTATGCATGCGAAAGCTGGAAAACAACAAAAGAAATAGAAAAGAAATTAGACTCTTTTGAAAACAAATGCCTAAGGAAAATACTCGGCATCAAGTGGAACGAATTCAAGAAAAATGCAGAGATAAGACAGATGACTGAACAACAATCAGTCTCATGGGTGATCAGGAAAAGGAGATGGACATATGTTAGTCACATGATGAGAAGAAATGATCAGAGAATCCCAAAACAAGCTACGAAGTGGAACACAACAGGCCAAAGAAAAAGAGGCAGACCGCATGAAACTCTGAAGAGGACATTATTAAGAGAGGCCAAATTAACAGGCATAAAATCCTTTGATGAGGTTGAAAGACTCGCCGAAGACAGGAAAAATTGGCGAACTACTTTACGAGCCCTGTGTGACGTTTAACGGCACGGGAAGGATATAAGATATAAGATAAAATCCTCAGTGTCAGGGTTGGTAGACATAACTGTACTGTTTTGCCTTTCCCTTGATATCCTCAGTAACAGGACTAGCACTACTAACGAAGCACGGATCATCAAAGTCCCCAAGGTAGTGGAGTCTTCTAAAGAAGTATCGCACATCCCCTGCTTTTAGCTGAACTCTGAGACTAACAAAAAGTTGCCACGACCCGCTGCTAAGCCGTCATGATGCTGAGCTTCAACATCTTCACCGCATCGGCTGCAAAGAACACCAGCTCTAGCAAGAAGAAGAAGAAAAAGAAGTAGAAGAAGAAGATATAAATGTTTTGTGAAATTTTAAATATTTCGACATTTTAATTTAGTCCATGAAATATGTCAAATAATTCCTTGTATCGGTTTCCATGGTGACAAACATGCAGTCCTAGGTAACTATAGAAACACACAGCTGATTGCTTGCCTAAGAGTTGTTGAAAGAAAGATGATCAAGACCCTGTTCCACCTCTCTGATGATATCCCCAGTAACATGCTTAGTCTGTTTAAAAGAAAACGGGCAGGGATCGTTTGTCCCCTTGTGGTGGAGCTGCTAAAGAAGCTTTGCATCTCGCTGTTTCTCAGCTCCACTCCGAGTCTGTAAAATATCCATCACTAACTCCCCCAACCCGCAGGGCCACCTCTAACAGGATCCTTGAACACAGTATCCTCCATCCAGGGCCACCTCTAACAAGATTATTGAACACAGTATCCACCATCCGCGCCACCTCTAACAGGATCTCTGAACACAGTATCCTCCATCCTGGGACACCTCTAACAGTATCCTTGAACACAGTATCCTCCATCTAGGGCCACCTCTAACATGATCCTTGAACACAGTATCCTTCATCCAGGGCCACCTATAATTAGATCCTTGAACACAGTATCCTCCATCCAGGGCCACCTCTAACAGGATCCTTGAACACAGTATCCTCCATCCAGGGCCAACTCTAACATGATCCTTGAACACAGTATCCTCCATCCAGGGCCAACTCTAACATGATCCGTGAACACAGTATCCTCCAACCGGGAACACGTTTAACAAGATTCTTGAACACAGTATCTTCAATCCAGGGCCACTTATTACAAGATTCTTGAACACAGTATACTCCATCCACGGCCACCTCTAAAAGTATCCTTGAACACAGTATCCTCCATCCAGGGCCACCTCTAATTAGAATCTTTAACACAGTATCCTCCTTCTAGGGCAACTCTAACAAGATCCTTAAACACAGTATCCTCATACCAGGGGCACCTCTAACAAGATCCTTAAACACAGTATCCTCCATACAGGGCCACCTCTAACAAGATCCTTAAACACAGTATCCTCCGTCCAGGGCCACCTCTAACAGTATTCTTGAACACAGTATCCTCCATCCAGGGCCACCTATATCAGGTTCCTTGAACATAGTATCCTCCATTCAGGACCACCTCTAACAGTATCCTTGAACACAGTATCATTGAACACAGTATCCTCCGTCCAGGATTACCTCTAACAGGTTCCTTGAACACAGTATCCTCCGTCCAGGGCCAACTCTAACAAGATCCTTAAACACAGTATCCTCCGTCCAAGGCCACCTCTAACAGGATTCTTGAACACAGTATCCTCCGTCCAAAGCCACCTCTAACAAGATTATTGAACACAGTATCCACCATCCAGAGCGACCTCTAACATTATCCTTGAACATAGTATCATCCATCCGGGAACACCTCTAACAAGATTCTTGAACACATTATCTTCCATCCAGGGCCACCTATAACAAAATTCTTGAACACAGTATCCTCCATTCAGGGCTACCTCTTACATGATCCTTGAACAAACTATCCTCCATCCAGGGCCACCTCTAACAGGATCCTTGAACACAGTATCCTCCATCCAGGGCCACCTCTAACAAGATTATTGAACACAGTATCAACCATCCAGCGCCACCTCTAACAGGATCTCTGAACACAGTATCCTCCATCATGGGACACCTCTAACAGTATCCTTGAACACAGTATCCTTCATCTAGGGCCACCTCTAACATGATCCTTGAACACAGTATCCTCCATCCAGGGCCACCTCTAACAGGATTCTTGAATACAGTATCCTCCATTCAGGGCCACCTCTAACAGGTTCCTTGAACACAGTATCCTCCATCCAGGGCCAACTCTAACATGAACCTTCAACACAGTATCCTCCGTCCAAGGCCACCTCTAACAGGATTCTTGAACACAGTATCCACCATCCAGAACCACCTCCAGCATGATCCTTGAACACAGTATTCTCTATCCAGGGCCACCTTTAAAAGCACGGAAAGGATATAAGATATAAGATAAGATAGAGATATTAAAGGATTGATAGAAATAGTAAAGGACTGACAGAGATAGTAAAGGACTGATAGAAATAGTAAAGGATTGATAGAGATAGTAAAGGACTTATAGAAATAGTAAATGACTGATAGAAATAGTAAAGGACTGATAGAAATAGTAAAGGACTGATAGAAATAGTAAAGGACTGATAGAAATAGTTAAGGACTGATAGAAATAGTAAAGGACTGATAGAAATAGTTAAGGACTGATAGAAATAGTAAAGGACTGATAGAAATAGTTAAGAACTGACAGATGTATCACTGTAGTTATTGCTCTGCTTTCTGATCTAAGAAAGAAACTGTCACAAGAACGGGAAGAATCTCTCTCACAGGGATAACTTTGTTGTGTATCTGGAGATAAAGCAGACGCTGAAAGTAGAGAAGATTATCTCTGGTACCGGGTGTTGTAAGATCTTGTCAGACGCAAAACTTTCAGCCATAAAACTGTTAAAGAGGTGCTTTAAGACAGTCACGTGCTTCTAGAAAGAGCAGGTCGCAGCTCGAGATCTTCCTGCCGGCTTAAAAAGTTGCTAAGAAACGGGAAATCGGGAAATAGCTACATAATATTTTCATTCACTTTACTCAAGTTTACAATAACATAAACAAGAGTTTGTGGGAAATTGTCCTAGAAACTGACATACTATCATCATCATCATCATCAGGTGCCGTGCCGACTGGCGTTGGCTATTATGCTTCTCCAGATTACACGATCCTTCATGCAGGCCATCAGCTCAGTTGGTGATCTCCTCTCACACCATCCCGTCAGACTGTCCAGTATCATTTCTCTTGGTCTTCCTCTTGATCTTCTTCCTTCTATTTTTCCTGTTGTTATAATATTTTCAATGCCCCTCTTCTCATTGCATGTCCTTTGAAAGTACATTGCCTCTCTCTTATCTTTTTGACAAAGTTTTTTGTCTCTCCAGCTCTTCTCATACATTCTTCATTAGTTATTTTTGCTGTCCAGGGGATTCGCAACATTCTTCTAATAAACCACATTTCTGCTGCTTCCAATGATTTTTGTGCAGACTTGCCTATTGTCCATGATTCACTTCCATATAACAAGATAGGTTCAATATAGCATTTTAGGACTCGTTTTCTAACATTCATTGATAAGGATGTGTTGGTCAATATGTTTCTCATTCTCTGAAATGCAATCTTTGCTTGGCCTATTCTGTTCCTAATTTCTGTTCTGCATTTCCCATCTGAAGTTATTACTGCTCCAAGGTATTTGAATTTCTGCACCTGCTTTAGAACAGTTCCGTTTAATTTAATACTGCATGCTGGTGGATTCTGTTTCTTAGTTATAACCATAGTCTCTGTCTTTTTGATGTTCAAAGTAAGGCCTTTCTGTTCACTTTCTTTGGCGACTTTATCCAAGAGATTTTGCAGGTCTTGTTGGTTTTCAGCTATCATTACTGTGTCGTCAGCATACCGAAGGTTGTTAATATTGTATCCTCCAATTGTTATGCCTGGTTCTGTGATGATTGTTCTTAGAATATTCTCACTATACAGAGAAAAAAGGTCTGGAGATAGTACACATCCTTGTCGCACCCCTTGTTTTATAGGTTGATATTTTCCAATTCTATTTTCAACTCGAACTGCTGCTTCTTGCTGCCAGTATAGATGTTTTACAATCACGGAAAGGATATAAGATATAAGATAAGATAGAGATAGTAAAGGAGTGATAGAAATAGTAAAGGACTGACAGAGATAGTAAAGGACTGATAGAAATAGTAAAAGACTGACAGAGATAGCAAAGGACTTATAGAAATAGTTAAGGAGTGATAGAAATAGTAAAGGACTGATAGAAATAGTAAAGGACTGATATAAATAGTTAAGGAGTGATAGAAATAGTTAAGGAGTGATAGAAATAGTTAAGGACTGATAGAAATAGTTAAGGACTGATAGAAATAGTAAAGGACTGATAGAAATAGTTAAGAACTGACAGATGTATTACTGTAGTTATTGCTCTGCTTTCTGATCTAAGAAAGAAACTGTCACAAGAACGGGAAGAATCTCTCTCACAGGAATAACTTTGTTGTGTATCTGGAGATAAAGCAGACGCTGAAAGTAGAGAAGATTATCTCTGGTACCGGGTGTTGTAAGATCTTGTCAGACACAAAACTTTCAACCATAAAACTGTTAAAGAGGTGCTTTAAGACAGTCACGTGCTTCTAGAAAGAGCAGGTCGCAGCTCGAGATCTTCCTGCCGGCTTAAAAAGTTGCTAAGAAACGGGAAATCGGGAAATAGCTACATAATATTTTCATTCACTTTACTCAAGTTTACAATAACATAAACAAGAGTTTGTGGGAAATTGTCCTAGAAACTGACATACTATCATCATCATCATCATCAGGTGCCGTGCCGACTGGCGTTGGCTATTATGCTTCTCCAGATTACACGATCCTTCATGCAGGCCATCAGCTCAGTTGGTGATCTCCTCTCACACCATCCCGTCAGACTGTCCAGTATCATTTCTCTTGGTCTTCCTCTTGATCTTCTTCCTTCTATTTTTCCTGTTGTTATAATATTTTCAATGCCCCTCTTCTCATTGCATGTCCTTTGAAAGTACATTGCCTCTCTCTTATCTTTTTGACAAAGTTTTTTGTCTCTCCAGCTCTTCTCATACATTCTTCATTAGTTATTTTTGCTGTCCAGGGGATTCGCAACATTCTTCTAATAAACCACATTTCTGCTGCTTCCAATGATTTTTGTGCAGACTTGCCTATTGTCCATGATTCACTTCCATATAACAAGATAGGTTCAATATAGCATTTTAGGACTCGTTTTCTAACATTCATTGATAAGGATGTGTTGGTCAATATGTTTCTCATTCTCTGAAATGCAATCTTTGCTTGGCCTATTCTGTTCCTAATTTCTGTTCTGCATTTCCCATCTGAAGTTATTACTGCTCCAAGGTATTTGAATTTCTGCACCTGCTTTAGAACAGTTCCGTTTAATTTAATACTGCATGCTGGTGGATTCTGTTTCTTAGTTATAACCATAGTCTCTGTCTTTTTGATGTTCAAAGTAAGGCCTTTCTGTTCACTTTCTTTGGCGACTTTATCCAAGAGATTTTGCAGGTCTTGTTGGTTTTCAGCTATCATTACTGTGTCGTCAGCATACCGAAGGTTGTTAATATTGTATCCTCCAATTGTTATGCCTGGTTCTGTGATGATTGTTCTTAGAATATTCTCACTATACAGAGAAAAAAGGTCTGGAGATAGTACACATCCTTGTCGCACCCCTTGTTTTATAGGTTGATATTTTCCAATTCTATTTTCAACTCGAACTGCTGCTTCTTGCTGCCAGTATAGATGTTTTACAATCCTCAGGTCTTTGCCGTCTATATTGATGTCTTCAAGCATTTTAATAATTTCATTATGTTTCACCTTGTCAAATGCCTTGGTGTAATCAATGAAGCATAAGTAGAGATCTTTCTGTACTTCTAAAGCTCTTTCTGTTAGTGTTCGTAAAGCATAAATGGCATTGTGTGTTCCCTTTCCTTCAACAAATCCAAACTGTTCATCTGCTATTTCCATTTTTATCTTTTTCCTTGTTCTTCTCATAATTATTCTCAGAAGTAGCTAAAGTAATAATCCTGACCATATCATGCATGCTAAACACACACGCGAGCACACGCGCAAATACACACACATACACCATATTTATATAGTATTATATTCATATGGAAAGCTGAATTTTTTATTATAACAAAAGATTTTGTACAAAAAAGATGCCCTGTACTAAATAGTCTTTAACATAATCCTGGAAACGACGTCTTGTCTTCTTGTCTTGTCTTGTCTTCTTGTCTCTACGTTGTTCCAGATAGGACGTGTAATTTCTCGCTCTTGATTTGTCAAAAGTTATAAGCACAAAAACCAAGTTAAGACTATTCAATTCAAATGTAATATCCACCCTCATTTATGCATGCGAAAGCTGGAAAACAACTAAAGAAATAGAAAAGAAATTAGACTCTTTTGAAAACAAATGCCTAAGGAAAATACTCGGCATCAAGTGGAATGAATTCAAGAACAATGCAGAGATAAGACAGATGACTGAACAACAACCAGTCTCACGGGTGATCAGGAAAAGGAGATGGACATATGTTGGCCACTTGATGAGAAGAAATGAGCAGAGAATCCCAAAACAAGCTATCAAGTGGAACACAACAGGCCGAAGAAAAAGGGGCAGACCGCGTGAAACTCTGAAGAGAACATTATTAAGAGAGGCCAAGTTAACAGGCATAAAATCCTTTGATGAGGTTGAAAGACTCGCCGAAGACAGGAAAAATTGGCGAACTACTTTGCGAGCCCTATGTGACGTCTAACGGCACGGGAAGGATATAAGATATAAGATAAGATTTGTCAATTATTTTGTGTATTATTTCAAATACTTGGACAATGATACTTATATTGTTGGATTTCTGAAGAAACTGTGTTTTCATTGGGTTATGAAAATTATTCAAAATATGTGAATTTGTGGAGTTACTTCATAAAATTGCGATAAGGCATTCTTTCTCTATTTCATAGTGGTCACCAGTTTTGACCACCATTTTTCGATAAGCCACGTGGTCTGCCCAGTGTCAGCCAGAATGTTTTGTTTGTTTAATCTGGGCATTATGTAACAATGATAGAATGCGGGACAGAAGGTTTAATCTGTGAGGTGACGAACAAGCCCAGCCGGCGGGATGGTCTCCGGTCCACCAGGACAAAGAACTATAGCCTAAACAAACACAAAGCCGTGGGAACAAAGCTAAAGAAATGCAATAACCCACCGGGCTTAACAATAAAGTACACCAACGAGGGACAATGTGTCGTTGTGACATGTCACAACACATTCAATACGAGACCCTGAGGCAAGCCCTTAGGAAGATCAATCAAGCAGAGGAGAGGTATGACAAGCTAGGCGCTAATGTTGAGGACATCATAAAAACCCCAGTCCTCAAGTTCATCTTTACCACACCAAGAACAAAGTGATGGTACAAGGTGACGCCGAGGCCGTTGAATCCTGGCTAACAAAACAATTTATGGAGCTGCAAGAAGGAGACATAAACACAGTCAAGGAAGTGATGGCCAGTCAGCTCCCTCTAGAAGATAACTCAGATGAACTAAACACATCACTTACAAACATGGCCGAAAGTTTTGCAAGTCCTGTAAAGAAGTCTAATGACATAGTCGACGATAGAATGGAAATCGTGACAGCAGAACAGTCTGTGCCAGAAAACTCTGTTATTATCACCAGCAAAGAAGCCACCAGCAAACATGAATTACTACCAATACTTGCTGCAGAAGAACCAATAATCCCAGATACTGCTGGAGAACAAGGAGCAACAGCTTCTACTGAGAAAGCTCCACTGTCTTCAGACACCTTTACTCATAAAGACAACCCAGCTAACAGTTCTACCGAAACTGACATAATAACGGAACCAAACTGGGAAAAATCTTTGGAGAGCAATGTATCAAGACTCAGTGAGACTGTTAGTTCTCATCAAGCTGTTGGTACAGGTACAAAACTACTTGCTTGTCTCTGTGGCCATGACTTCACAGAAGTTAGTAAAGACTTCGTGAAAATACTCATCAGTGATATGAAGTCGGAAATTGTAAAGTCACTCAGTGAGGAGAATGACAATATCAAAAAAGAGGTTGAATAGCTGAGAGAAGAAAATACCAAGATGAGGCTTCTCATTGAATCAGCGAACAGCGAAAACCGCAGTAGTAGAAAACTACAGAAAAACATCCAGACAGAAACTGGTAGTCACAGTCAGTCAGTGGCTGCTAGTCAAACTAATCTCAACATGAAGCCGAAGGCTCAGCCATCGTCGTCAGCCAGTGTAAACAAACTTCACAAGAAAAACAACCAACAAAAACAGAGTGAAGTCAGTGACTCTTTATCAGGCGAGAAAGACCAGCATATCACAAAATACGAGTACCCAATCGAGGTCCAGATCACCAACAGATTCAACGCTCTACAACAAAGCTCTGTACCAGATACTCAGCAGACAGACAGGACGCAACAATCATCTCAGTCGAACAACGCATCCCACCTCCAGTCACGAAGTAACCAAAAACAACGTGAACGAAATACGCAGCAAATTCCCATTCACAAAATCACGGACAGCACAACACATTTAATAATTGGGGATTCTCTGCTAAAGGGCATGTATAGCGAGCGGATGTCCATAGCAGACGAAGACATTGTCTCAGTAGTTGCAGTACCGGGAGCTGGTATTGCGAAAATAACGCAAACACTGAGAAGTTTTAATACAGACCAGGGCGTGAGGAAAATCTCCGTACATGTTGGCATAAATGACAGCATGAATGGCCAGAACATCAGACGTTCCGACATGCAGGCTTTGACTTCCGCCATCAAGGAAAAGTATCCGACTGCAGCAATCTTCCTATCTTCCATCATTCCACCCCGCTCCGGTCCTGGACGCCGCCTGGTAGACATCAACAGCAAGGCACTTCAGTCATACTGTCGTGTTAACAACATTGTCTTCATAGACCACACTGTGTTCTTCATCTCAGCCTCTGGTGCCCCGAAGAAACGGGTGTACGGGAAATAGCTACATAATATTTTCATTCACTTTACTCAAGTTTACAATAACATAAACAAGAGTTTGTGGGAAATTGTCCTAGAAACTGACATACTAGCTAAAGTAATAATCCGGCCCATATCATGCATGCTAAACACATACACGCGAGAACACACACACAAACACCACATTTATATAGTATTACATATATATGGAAAAGCTGAATCTTTTATTATAACAAAAGATTTTGTACAAAAAGATCATCATCATCATCATCATCATCATCAAGTGCCGTGCCGACTGGCGTTGGTTATTATGCTTCCCCAGAGTACACGATCCTTCATGCAGGCCATCAGTTCAGTTGGTGATCTCCTCTCACACCATCCCGTCAGACTGTCCAGTATCATTTCTCTTGGTCTTCCTCTTGATCTTCTTCCTTCTATTTTTCCTGTTGTTATAATATTTTCAATGCCCCCTCTTCTCATTGCATGTCCTATGAAAGTACATTGTCTCTCTCTTATCTTTCTGACAAGGTTTTTTGTCTCTCCAGCTCTTCTCATACATTCTTCATTAGTTATTTTTGCTGTCCAGGAGATTCGCAACATTCTTCTAATAAACCACATTTCTGCTGCTTCCAATGATTTTTGTGCAGACTTGCCTATTGTCCATGATTCAGTTCCATATAACAAGATAGGTTCAATATAGCATTTTAGTACTCGTTTTCTAACATTCATTGATAAGGATGGGTTAGATAATATGTTTCTCATTCTCTGGAATGCAGTCTTTGCTTGACCTATTCTGTTCCTAATTTTTGTTCTGCATTTCCCATCTGAAGTTATTACTGCTCCAAGGTATTTGAATTTCTGCACCTGCTTTAGAACAGTTCCGTTTAATTTAATACTGCATGTTGGTGGATTCTGTTTCTTAGATATAATCATAGTCTCTGTCTTTTTGATGTTCAAAGTAAGGCCTTTCTGTTCACTTTCTTTGGCGACTTTATCCAAGAGATTTTGCAGGTCTTGTTGGTTCTCAGCTATCAGTACTGTGTCGTCAGCATACCGAAGGTTGTTAATATTGTATCCTCCAATTTAAAAAAAATTACAAAATTTTGCCCTGTACTAAATAGTCTTTAACATAGTCCAGGAAACGACGTCTTGTCTTGTCTTGTCTTGTCTTGTCTTGTCTTGTCTTGTTGTCTTGTTGTCTTGTCTTGTCTTGTCTTGTTGTCTTGTCTTGTCTTGTCTTGTCTACTATCTCCTACAACTTCGAGCTAATGTTTTTTCAGCAGGTGCTGTAGAGATGTTGAGGCACATCATCGTATCGGCGTGGGAGCGGGTTATGGCAGCTATTTTTTTCAGTCTCGAGGTACACCTAAAAAGAAAGGGGTATGCAATGCTTTTTAGCAGGCTCCACCATCGTGGGTGCTTGGGAGATCTTTGTCTGGTTAGTCAGGCTAGGCCTGTTACTGGAGGTACCCACGGAGATGTGGGACAGGGTCTTGGTCAGCTGTTTCACTAACCCTGGCGCTGGCTTATCAGCTATAGATCGTTGATTGCCTCATCGTTCAGCGTCTTGACACCCTCCTGGAAGCCACAATGAGTACATGAAATGAAATGTGTGGAGGAGGGTAGGGAATATTGCTGAGGATTTGACTCAGTCTTTTCGTAGTTTATGCCCTGGAAACTTCATTTACGTGACCCATTCTAAAAAGACGTCATGTCATGGCCTAGAATAGACTCCTATTCACCCGCCAACCACCACAAAAATAAGAAAAACAAACAGTCGAACTACTGGAATCATTAGCCAGCAGGAACGGCTCTCATTGATTCAGAGAGCAGGCTACTATCTGTTAGTCTGGGACTCTGGTCAGACTATAGACACATTGTTTAAATCCTCAAATATCCAGTTCTTCATAAATGTTTCATTATCCTAAACTTCCGGTCTTGAGAACAGAGATTTCTCTGTCTCTGATACCCCTAAGATATCTGCAGCAGAATATGCTGTAGGGTAGATCACTTTATTGAAAGATTTTCTGCTTTAAATCAGCTTTTTTCTTTGTTGAGGTTCATTATTTTTCGTTGTACTCGCCCCTGAATTATCATTAACTCAGAAGTCAACATGTCCTGAAAGTGGACTTTATGAGACTTATGTGGGGAGAGGGTTTGAGCATAGAGACCTTGTCTGGACTTTTCGAGTAAGAGACTGGAAGAGAATGTCGAGAGATTTGGTCGAGTGAGAGAATGGTAGAGAATGTCGAGAGATTTAATGGAGTGAGAGACTGGTAGAGAATGTCGAAAGACTTGGTCGAGTGAGAGACTGGTAGAGAATGTCGAGAGATTTGGTCGAGTGAAAGACTGGTAGAGAATGTCGAGAGATTTAATGGAGTGAGAGACTGGTAGAGAATGTCGAGAGATTTGGTCGAGTGAGAGAATGGTAGAGAATGTCGAGAGATTTAATGGAGTGAGAGACTGGTAGAGAATGTCGAGAGACTTGATCGATTGAGAGACTGGTAGAGAATGTCGAGAGATTTAATGGAGTGAGAGACTGGTAGAGAATGTCGAGAGATTTAATGGAGTGAGAGACTGGTAGAGAATGTCTAGAGATTTGGTCGAGTGAGAGACTGGTAGAGAATGTCGAGAGACTTGGTCGAGTGAGAGACTGGTAGAGAATGTCGAGAGATTTAATGGAGTGAGAGACTGGTAGAGAATGTCGAGAGACTTAGCCGAGTGAGAAATTGATTGAGAACGTCGCCTTGTGGCTGTGTTTGTGTTGTGCGTAAGATATGCACTTATGCAAGTTAATTTTGACTACAATGGCGCTAGCTTTATTGATTAGTTTCTGACTCGCCTGGACTTCTTCTTCACATGTTGCTGCGAGATATCACTTTCCATATTTTCGATACTTCTGATGTTTTCATCATCATCATGTGTGGCCATAAATACCCTATCAAATAAAAGAAAAGAATTTGATTCTCAAACCATCACTAGCGCACATATCAGTACACATTCCAGAGAAGAAATCAACGTTCTTAAATCATCAATATCAGCTCCTGTATGCGACTTACATGAACTACAAACATTCCTGGACAGCAGATGTACTGATTTTAAACAGTTACACATTCCATTCTTAACAGTCACTGAAGTTCACAGTTATCTCTTAACCTTAAAAAACAACAATACAGCTGGGCTTGATGATATTAGTAATAAAATCTTACATTATGCTGCACCTGTCATTTCACATACACTAACATACATTTACAACCAGTGCATTGCAAAATGTTATTTCCCTGAGGCTTTTAAAACTGCTAAGGTGTATCCTCGCTTTAAATCTGTCTCATCTAACAATCTTACCAACTATAGACCAATATCCATATTATCGTCATTATCAAAACCACTCGAAAAACACATACACAAAATAACTCTACGACACATGGAAGAGAACAATTTACTCATAGACAGTCAGTCAGGTTTTAGACCCAATCATTCCTGCCACACAGCTCTCACTAAAATGACAGAAAACTGGTTAGTAAACATAAATGACGACAGACTATGTGGTGCCATCTTTGTCGACTTTAAAAAGGCATTTGATATGACTGACCACGATATTCTTGTAAGAAAAATAAAGACTTATAAATTGCACCCTAACCTAATAAAATTAATTGCATCGTTTCTTTCAGACAGACAACAGGTAGTATTCTTCAACAATTCTCTATCAAATTCTGCTAAAGTTGACACTGGTGTTCCCCAATGTTCTATTCTAGGCCCGTTGCTCTTTGCTATCTATATCAATGATCTTCTACTTCATCTTAAACACTCTTCTTGTGACCTTTTTGCTGATGATTGCACAGTCTACACCAGTGACTACGATTGTGTTAATCTAGAATCAACTCTTCAGGTCGAGTTATACAATTTAATTGGATGGAGCAAAAATAATGTCATTATTATAAACACCGATAAAACAAAATCAATGCTCATAACAACAAGACAGAAACTACAAAACGCAACAAAAACAACACTTCGGCTCTGTACAGAAACATCACAGATAGAAAACGTTAGCGAGCACAAAACACTAGGTCTTATTATTGACCAACATCTGACCTGGAACTCTCATGTGCAATGTCTAACAAAACTCATCGCACAAAAAGTATACCAATTAGCTAAAATTAAGCACTTCATCGATGAAGACACTAGGAAGACATACTACATATCCCATATACAAACACATTTAGACTATTGCTCAACAGTTTGGCATGGTTGCTCAGTGTCAAATACAAAGAGGCTTTGCTCACTCCAAAAGCGAGCAGTAAAGCTTATTAGTGATAAAGATCAAGCACAAACAACTAACCATCACAAACGTATCAAAATACTACCTCTTAAGAACAGGTTCCTCTTCAAGAAAGCCAAGTTAGTACATCAAATTCTTTCACGGCATGCCCCGCCTTATCTATGGAACCTGTTTAAATTTAGCCCAAAGTGCAGCCAACGCTTGAACAACATATGTCTTCCAAAACCTAGACTTGATCTTTACAAGAAAAGCTTTAGTTATTCCGCTGCTCATCTTTGGAATACCCTCCCATCCTATATAAAAAATATAAATTATACTCCTTTCTACAACTTCAAGCTTTCCCAATATTTATTTGATATCGACTACATGCCTCCATGAATTATAAAAATTAAAAGTTATCTTAAACTGCTCTTACAGACACCGAATACAATTAATTGTTTACTGAATAGTCCCGAAAATTTTGTTTAGTAGATAGTCATTTATAATGTATGTAGTTAGTTCTGTACTGAGTGAATGTTTAAGAACGAAACGTAAATGTTATATTTTATTTTATGTCTCTCAGCTTCAGTGTTAGTTATGTTTGTTATATGAACAGCATATTTGTAGAATGTCTGGAATAGAGTGAAAGATGTATGATAAAGGGCAGAATGTCAGACGGGCCTGCGTGCCCAATTCTTAACCCTTTTGAAATAAAGATCAATCAATCATTCTCCCTATAACTTCGAGCTAATGTTTTTTTCAGCAGTTGCTGTGAAGATGTTGAGGGACAGCATCGTATCGGCGTGAGAGCGGGTTATGGCAGCTACTTTTTCAGTCTCGTTGGACAGCTAAAAAGAAAGGGGTATGCAATGCTTTTTAGCAGGCTCCACCATCGTGGGTGCTTGGGAGATCTTTGTCTGGTTAGTCAGGCTAGGCCTGTTACTGGAGGTACCCACGGAGATGTGGGACAGGGTCTTGGTCAGCTGTTTCACTAACCCTGGCGCTGGCTTATCAGCTATGGGTCGTTGAGTGCCTAATCGTTCAGCGTCTTGACCCGCTCCTGGAAGCCACAATGAGTACATGAAATGAAATGTGTGGAGGAGGGTAGGGAATATTCCTGAGGATTTGACTCAGTCTTTTCGTAATTTATGCCCTGGAAACTTCATTTACGTGACCCATTCTAAAAAGATGTCATGTCATGGCCTAGAATAGACTCCTATTCACCCGCCAACCACCACAAAAATAAGAAAAACAAACAGTCGAACTACTGGAATCATTAGCCAGCAGGAACGACTCTCATTGATTCAGAGAGCAGGCTACTACCTGTTAGTCTGGGACTCTGGTCAGACTATAGACACATTGTTTAAATCCTCAAATATCCAGTTCTTCATAAATGTTTCATTATCCTAAACTTCCCGTCTTGAGAACAGAGATTTCTCTGTCTCTGATACCCCTAAGATATCTGCAGCAGAATATGCTGTAGGGTAGATCACTTTATTGAAAGATTTTCTGCTTTAAATCAGCTTTTTTCTTTGTTGAGGTTCATTATTTTTCGTTGTACTCGCCCCTGAATTATCATTAACTCAGAAGTCAACATGTCCTGAAGGTGGAATTTATGAGACTTATGTGGGGAGAGGGTGAGCATAGAGACCTTGTCTGGACTTTTCGAGTAAGAGACTGGAAGAGAATGTCGAGAGATTTGGTCGAGTCAGAGACTGGTAGAGAACGTCGAGAGATTTGGTCGAATGAGAGACTGGTAGAGAATGTCGAAAGACTTGGTCGAGTGAGAGACTGGTAGAGAATGTCGAGAGATTTGGTCGAGTGAAAGACTGGTAGAGAATGTCGAGAGATTTAATGGAGTGAGAAACTAGTAGAGAATGTCGAGAGATTTGGTCGAGTGAGAGACTGGTAGAGAATGTCGAGAGATTTAATGGAGTGAGAGACTGGTAGAGAATGTCGAGAGACTTGATCGATTGAGAGACTGGTAGAGAATGTCGAGAGATTTAATAGAGTGAGAGACTGGTAGAGAATGTCGAGAGATTTAATGGAGTGAGAGACTGGTAGAGAATGTCTAGAGATTTGGTCGAGTGAGAGACTGGTAGAGAATGTCGAGAGACTTGGTCGAGTGAGAGACTGATAGAAAATGTCTAGAGATTTGGTCGAGTGAGAGACTGATAGAGAATGTCGAGAGATTTAATGGAGTGAGAAACTAGTAGAGAATGTCGAGAGATTTGGTCGAGTGAGAGACTGGTAGAGAATGTCGAGAGATTTAATGGAGTGAGAGACTGGTAGAGAATGTCGAGAGACTTGATCGATTGAGAGACTGGTAGAGAATGTCGAGAGATTTAATAGAGTGAGAGACTGGTAGAGAATGTCGAGAGATTTAATGGAGTGAGAGACTGGTAGAGAATGTCTAGAGATTTGGTCGAGTGAGAGACTGGTAGAGAATGTCGAGAGACTTGGTCGAGTGAGAGACTGATAGAAAATGTCTAGAGATTTGGTCGAGTGAGAGACTGATAGAGAATGTCGAGAGATTTGGTCGAGTGAGAAATTGATAGAAAACGTCGCCATGTGTCTGTGTTTGTGTTGTGTGTAAGATATGCACTTATGCAAGTTAATTTTCACTACAATGGCGCTAGCTTTATTGATTAGTCTCTTACACGCCCGGACTTCTTCTTCTTCTTCTTCACATGTTGCCGCGAGATATCAGTTTCCATATTTTCGATACTTTTAATGTTTTCATCATCATCATGTGTGGTGCAAACACGTATCTGTATTATGATAGAATTGTGCACTGTTACTGTTAGTGTTTCTGGTTTGTATAACGTGTATGTCCATTTAGATCACCGTCTTTGTTTCCAATCATCACCATCATCATCATCATCATCATCATCACACACCACTATACTTTTATATCTCATGAATATTTGTAAACGTTCTTAAATATACATACACGTGTTTGGCTCAGTTTTTATAAAGAGATAAATTGTCAAGATTGGCTCAGTTTTATAGGAGATACATAGAGATATTTGGCTCAGTTTATATATATATATATATATATATATATATATATATATATATATATATATATATATATATATATATATCTGTTTGGCTCAGTTTTTATAAAGAGGTACATAGACGTGTTTGGCTCAGTTTTTATAAAGAGATACATAGACGTGTTTGGCTCAGTTTTTATAAAGAGGTACATAGACTTGTTTGGCTCAATTTTTATAAAGAGGTACATAGACTTGTTTGGCTCTGTTTTTTTATAAAGAGATTGTTTGGCTAAATTTTTGATAAAGAGATGCATAGACGTGTTTGGGTCAGTTTTTATACAGAGATACATAGACTTGTTTGGCTTAGATTTTTAATAAAGAGGTGCATAGACGTGCTTGGATCAGTTTTTGTAATGAGGTACATAGAAGTGTTTGGCTCAGATTTTATAAAGAGGTACATAAACTTGTTTGGCTCAGTTTTTATAAAGAGATACACACACGTGTTTGGCTCAGATTTTTAATCTTATCTTTGTAGTTCTGTCTGCTCCTCTCGACAGGTTCAGATCTAGTCTACATAATCAAAACATGGAGTCGTAGATGTCAGTCTAAACATGAGGGAAAAAGTGGATGGAAAGTATCCTTAACATAGATAGATAGATAGATAGATAGATAGATAGATAGATAGATAGATAGATAGATAGATAGATAGATAGATAGATAGATAGATAGATAGATAGATAGATCAAATGACAACGTGTTTGAGACATGGAAGACACAAAAATTAATTTCCGTCTTTACTACTTTCATATACGAATATTAAATAATCATCAAGTAACAGAACAAAGTAAACACGTGTTAGGTTTCTTTAGCGTGCTAAGATTACGTCCATCAAAGTAGAGCTAAGTATCTGACCTGTAAAGGTTCTGTAGCATGCTAAGTTTCTGTGAGAGTTCTGTAGCATGCTAAGCTATTGTGAGAGTTCTGTAGCATGCTAAACTATTGTGAGAGTTCTGTAGCATGCTAAGCTATTATGAGAGTTCTGTAGCATGCTAAGCTATTGTGAGAGTTCTGTAGCATGCTAAGCTGTTGTGAGAATTCTGTAGCATGCTAAGCTTTTGTGAGAGTTTTGCCGGGTGTTAAGCTTTTGTGAGAATTCTATAGCGTAAGCTTTTGTGAAAGTTCTGTAGCGTGCTAAGATTACGCCCATCAAGACAGAGCTAATATCACATCTGAGAGGGTTTTGTGGCGTTCTAAGCTTTTGTGAGTGATCTGTAGCGTGCTAAGCTTACGCCAATATAGACTGCTCCAAGTAAAGGACCTGTGTAGGTTCTATATCGCACGAAGTTTACATCCTTACATACAGTGCTAAGTAAAGGACCTGTGAAGGTTCTATATCGCTCGAAGCTTACATCCTTACATACAGCGCTAAGTAAAGGACCTGTGAAGGTTCTATATCGCTCGAAGCTTACATCCATACACACAGTGCTAAGTAAAGGACCTGTGAAGGTTCTATATCACACGAAGCTTACATCCACACATACAGCGCTAAATAAAGGACCTGTGAAGGTTTTATATCGCACGAAGCTTTCATCCATACATACTGTGCTAAATAAATGATCTGTGAAGGTTCTGTATCGCACGAAGCTTATCCATACATACAGTGCTAAGTAAATGACCTGTGAATGTTCTATATCGCTCGTAGCTTACATCCATACATACTCTCTCTCTCTCTCTCTGAACCTTAAGTGCCCAGGGCACATGGGGCTTCCGCAAGGGTTTTCCACAAATGCCTGTCCTTCGCCTTTTTTCTGCTCTTGCCCAGGTGAGCCCTCTATTGCTCAACATCCTTTCTGTTGTTCTTCTCCATGTCTCTTTTGGTCTACCCTTACTTCTGTTCCCCTGTGGTGTCCATCTTAGTGCCGTTTTTGGTAGTGAGTTGTCAGTCATTCGGAGCACATGTCCCAACCATCGCCAGCGTCTTTCCTCAATAATTGTTGTCAGTGGCTTCATCTGCATTTCTGCCAATAAGATGTTATTTCTTATGGTGTTTGGCCAAAATATTTTTCTAATTCTTCGTAAACATTTAGTCTGGAAAGAATTCAACTTTTTTTCTATGGTTTTGGTTATTTTCCAGCATTCACTTCCATAGAGTAAAGTGTACTACTCTATGGAAGTGAGTAGAGTAGATCCATACATACAGTGCTAAGTAAATGATCTGTGAATGTTCTATATCGCTCGTAGCTTACATCCATACATACAGTGCTAAGTAAATGATCTGTGAAGGTTCTATATCACTCGAAGCTTACATCCATACATACAGTGCTAAGTAAATGATCTGTGAAGGTTCTATATCACTCGAAGCTTACATCCATACATACAGTGCTAAGTAAATGACCTGTGAAGGTTCTATATCACTCGAAGCTTACATCCATACATACAGTGTTAAGTAAATGATCTGTGGAGCCTCTATATAGCACGAAGCTTACATCCATACATACAGTGCTAAGTAAATGATCTGTGGAGCCTCTATATAGCACGAAGCTTACATCCATACATACAGTGCTAAGTAAATGATCTGTGGAGCCTCTATATAGCACGAAGCTTACATCCATACATACAGCGCTAAGTAAATGATCTGTGGAGCCTCTATATAGCACGAAGCTTACGTCCATACATACAGTGCTAAGTAAATGATCTGTTGAGCCTCTATATAGCACGAAGCTTACATCCATACATACAGTGCTAAGTAAATGATCTGTGGAGCCTCTATATAGCACGAAGCTTACATCCATACATACAGCGCTAAGTAGCAGAATACTAAGACTGTATGTGTATAAAACAAGAAGTGATGACAACCGTATCCCCAAACAAATTTTCTATAAATAACTTGTGAATAAAAAAAGGTTTATCAAAAGTGAGATACAAATAAACTTATAAGTCATCAATGACAGATTTTTATCTCTGACATATAATCGGGGAAGATCAGGCGAAGGACCGAACCGCTTGACTATTAACTCTACATAATGATGGTGAACCTTGTGAGAAGAAAACGAGTCCAGTTTGAAGACAAGACATTTCTAAGACAGAACGACCTAATCTCGCACCAGAAACAGCTGCCTGCGACCGATTATACAAACATTCATAGAAGTGGGCATGAGAGAAGCTCTTTCTTCGGTCAAGTTAACCACAGCAAACATTTCCATTCAACATGAAAGTACGAAAAGTTGAAGGGTCAAGGAGACATAACCTGGATGATACTTGCAACAGCTGGATGTAGTGCGGGCAACACCAAATTAGAGAATTGGTGTTGACCGCACTACATCCAGCTGTTGCAAGTATCATCCACGTTATATCTCCTTGACCCTTCAACATCTCTAACATTATGCTTGTGACAAATATTGTAGGAGGTGTGGCTTTTCTGGACACACGGTGACGTGGACATCCTCCTTAGTCCAGATATTGATTGTGAAAACAAGGATGAATATTGACAGATAGTTGCCACGCCCACAGCCCAACGGACTGATGGATATGCTCCGTGTATACACAGATTTGAAGGCTGGACTTAGCGTGACAAGACCTGTCCATCAAAAGTAGTGGCAGACCTGACAGCAGCTGCTGGGCCCAAACTTTGCAACGAAACTCGTGGTTGGGGGTGGGGGTGGGGGTGGGGGGGGGTGGGTCTGATAACTTTGAAATATGGAGACTGTTGAACGGAGAAACAACAAGTAATGAAACTTGTTTATCATCTCTCTTTCTCTCTCCCATCTATCTCCCGTCCGCCTTATCTCTCTTATATCTCTCTTATATCTCTCTCATTCTCACTCCCTCTCTCTTTTATCTCTCTACCTCTCCCTCCCTCTCTCTCATCTCTCCCTCCCTCTCATCTGTCCCTCCCTCTCATCTCTCTCCCTCTCACTCTCTCTCATCTCTCTCCCTCTCACTCTCTCTCATCTCTCTCCCTCTCACTCCCTACGTCTCATCTCTCTCCCTCCCATCTTTCTCATCTCTCTCCCATCTCTCTCATCTCTGTCTCACCCATCTCTCTCCTCTCTCTCATCTATCTCTCACTCTCATCTCTTTCCCATCTCCCCCATCTCTCTCCCATCTCTATCATTTATCTCTCCTCTCTCTCATCTAGCTCTCCCTCTCTCTCCCATATCTCTCTCCAATCTCTCTCATTTCTTTCCCATTCTCTCCCTTCTCTCTCCAATCTTTCTCGCTCCCTCTCTCTCTCATATCTCTCTTATTTCTTTATCGTCTATATCCCATCTCACTACCTCTCATCTCTCTCATCTCTCTCCAATCTCTCTCTCCCATCTCTCTCCCTCTCTCTCATCATTCTCACTACAATCTCTATCCTTCTCTCTCTCTCATCTTTTTCACTACAATCTATATCCCTCTCTCTCATCTTTCTCACCACAATCTCTATCCTTCTCTCTCTCTCATCTTTCTCACTACAATCTCTATCCCTCTCTCTCTCACATCTCTCCCTCTCCTTTCCATCTCTCTCGCTCATCTCTCTCCCATCTTTCTCTCCCTCTCTTTCCTATCTCTCTCCCATCTTTCTCTCCCTGTCTCTTCTTCTCTCCCTCTCAACTTCTCTCTCTACCATCTTTCTCTCCATGTCTCTTCTTCTCTCTCTGAATCTCTCTCTCTCCCATCTCTCTTCCGCATCTCTCACACATCTTTATCTCCCTCTATATCTCATCTCTCTTCCATCTTTCTCTCCCTCTCTTTCTCATTTCTCTCCCGTCTTTCTATCCTTCTCTTTCTCATCTCTCTCCCATCTTTCTCTTCCTCTCTTTCTCATCTTTCTCTTTCTCATCTCTCTCTCATCTTTCTTTTCCTCTCTTTCTCATCTCTCTCCCATCTTTATATTTCTCTCTTTCTCATCTCTCTCACATCTTTATCTTCCTCACTTTCTCATCTCTCTCTCATCTTTCTTTTCCTATCTTTCTCATCTCTCTCCCATCTTTCTCTCTCTCTTTCTCATCTCTCTCTTTCTCATCTCTCTCCCATCTTTCCCTTCCTCTCTTTCTCATCTCTCTCATCTTTCTCTTCCTCACTTTCTCATCTCTCTCTCATCTTTCTCTTTCTCTCTTTCTCATCTCTCTCCCATCTTTCTCTCTCTCTCTCTTTTTCTCATCTCTCTCTCATCTTTATATTCCTCTCTTTCTCATCTCTCTCCCTCTCAACTTCTCTCTCTACCATCTTTCTCTCTCTCTCATCTCTCTCCCATCTTTCTCTCTCTCTTTCTCATCTCTCTCTTTCTCATCTCTCTCCCATCTTTCCCTTCCTCTCTTTCTCATCTCTCTCATCTTTCTCTTCCTCACTTTCTCATCTCTCTCTCATCTTTCTCTTTCTCTCTTTCTCATCTCTCTCCCATCTTTCTCTCTCTCTCTCTTTTTCTCATCTCTCTCTCATCTTTATATTCCTCTCTTTCTCATCTCTCTCCCATCTTTCTCTCTCTCTCTCTCTCTCTCTTTCTCATCTCTCTCCCATCTTTATCTTCCTCTCTTTCTCATCTCCCTCCCATCTTTCTCTCCCCGTCTTTCTCATCTCTCTCCCATCTTTCTCTTCTTCTCTTTCTCATCTCTCTACCATCTTTCTCTCTCTCTGTCTCTTCTCTCTCTCAAACTCTCTCTCCCATCTTTCTCTCCCTGCCTGTTGGCTCCTCACAGTTTGTATCTCTACATGTGGAATGACACTTATTACTTCGTCACATTTATATCTCTACATGTGGGATGATACTTGTTGACTCTTCACAGTTTGTATCTATACATACTGAATGATACTTATTGGTTCATGACAGTTTGTATCTCTACATGTGGGATGATATTTGTTGGCTCCCCTCAGTTTGTATTTACATATTGAATGATACTTGCTGGTTGTTAACAGTTTTTATCTTTACATGTGATGTGATACTTATTGACTCCTCACAGTTTGTATCCTTATATGTGGAATGATGCTTGTTGGTTAGTCACAGTTTATATTACTATATATGAGATGATACTTGTTGTATCTATCTATCTATCTATCTATCTATCTATCTATCTATCTATCTATCTATCTATCTATCTATCTATCTATCTATCTATCTGTCTGTCTGTCTGTCTGTCTGTCTGTCTGTCTGTCTATCTATCTATCTATCTATCTAATTATCTATGGTGATTTTATGTGAAGATTAGCTTTTGTGCAGCTTTTCCTTCATGTTTAGAAAGACATCTGTGACTCCATGTTTTGGTTATGTGGGCTAGATCAATATCTTGTGCATGCCACAATATATTTGTGCTGTGTTAGTTGTAGTCTTGTTTATGTATGTAAGTGTGTGCTGTACTTAGTTGTAGTGTTTGTATGTTTGTAAGTGCAGAAAAAAAAAGTGGGGGGGGGGAGAATTTTTAATGCCGCCTAGATGATGATGATGATGATATACCTCCTAGTGTTTGACCATGGACCGCTGTGTGGCTCAAGTATAAGGCCTGCTTCCCTCTCTCCGACACATAAATAATAAACAATAAATAATAAACAATAAAGAATAACAAAGCTCGGTTCTTAGTCTCGGGCTGGCAAGTTTATTGTTCCCTGTTATCAGCTCTGGCCTGATTATAAACAGCAGCAGTTGTACAAATGAATGCAGATGGTGGTAAACATAAGACGTCCAAAGCAAAACTCATGCCACATGTAGTATGTGATACGAGTAGATAGAGGTGTGTGGTACAGTTTTACAAAGCGATAGAGGGTGTGACAAAAGTGAGAAAAAACACAAATAATAAAAAAAAAAAAACAATTTATATTTCGGCTTGAGCCTTTTACAAGGATTACATACAAAAACAAACACAACGTATAATAATAAAAGAGGAAAAATGAAAATGAAAAACTTAAGCTTTGTGGCATCCCTCCTTGTACACAATACATAAGAATGCTACCTAAACACAAGGCTTGGAGACCACACACGAACACAGAATGAACCAATAGGATGTTAGCGGCGGTGAACAGGAGAGAACGATGCGGGTGTGTGTGTGTGTTTGGCTCGGGAAAGAGATCAGGAGGCAATAAATACCCCTAGGCCGCTAGAGAAGAAGGTGGGGGAGGGGGAGAAGGGAAGCTGGGAGGTAATGTGAAACTGGTGAATGAAGAAATGTAGCGAAATGTGCGGGGAACAAGAAAGTAGAGTATAAATAGCAGAAAATAGATGGAAACCTAAAGAAGTTTAAAGGAAGCTAAATATATTGTTCATTCCCGCTAGTTAGAGACAGTCCGCCTGGAAAATAAAGCGCTGTTCTAGAGCCTTCCAAGGTCGTACATCAGAAGAACAGGAGCGTATTGCACTAACAGAGATGTGGCCTGTGGTTTCTTTGGCAAAAGTGTTTTGACACAGGAGTCCATGCCCTCTTTGAAATATCGTTAAGATGTCGATGAAAAACGGTCTCCCAAGTGTAAACCTGTCTCTGCTATATACTTCATATGCCACGTTTGCACATAATAGCATAAATAACATTGCGTGACGTGCAGGTGAAGTCCTCATGAACTGATAACGTGGACTTAAGGAAGGAGATCTGGCTAGCCTCAACAACAAATGGGCACGTGTTGCATCTACGACGTCTCCAACGTCTGGTACCATAAAGAGTCCTACGTTTTAAGGCGACTTTCAATAGGTCCCTGAGGGTTGTGTCCCGTCTGTAGACCACCAATGGAGGTTCCCCAAATAGTTCACGTGAATCAATCTCGGTCTGGAGGAGATGGAGATGGAGAATCAATATGTTCTTAACTGCTAAACTACGGGAGTGGTTCGTGAGTACCAGTTTGACTCTGTCAAAGCTATAGGCCGGTATAGGAGTGAGGGCCTGTTGCTGGGATATATGGCTGATGCAGTTCCAAGTGACGTGAGAACATGTTCTGGATAACCGCGTTGGCAGAAGAAATCTAACATCCTGTGAGCTTGATTATGGAAATCACTAACCTCAGTACACAAACGTCACAACCTAAGAAGCTGGGAGAAGGGAATAGAGTCCTTACACGATCTGGGCTAGCGGGGGGAAAGAGTACGAGAGATAGCTGTGAGAGTATGTAGGTTTATAGTGGACATAAGTGGTAAGTCTGGTAGGACCCATAGTGACGGCAATGAGGAGAAAGTTTGCCGAAGTTGTAGAGACATGGGAGGTGAAAGAAATGACAAGATTGAAATTCTTAACGTAACTAATGAAGTTGTCAAGATCTTCCTCTGGCATAGATGTGACCCCAATTCCTTCATATATGTAGCGTCTGTAGTAGGCTGGAAAAGGATCTCTATAGGATTCCAGAACCTTGTGTTCGAAATGACCCTTTGAACAGACATGCATAGATGGGGCCCATTTTGGTAGCCATGGCCACACCACTAGTCTGATCGAAGCACAGGCCATTGAATTTAAACGTGCTGAGTTGGAGAATGTAGCATATAGTAGCATACAGAATGTACTATAACGTACGTAGAGCTTAGCGTCTGCTATAGAGCACAGTGTCTGCTGTAGAGAGCATCATCTGCTATAGTCATTCAGTCATCCGCATGTCTCTAGCGGAACATTGCCTCCTTAACAATTCTTCTGTAGGCATCTCATTTGTAAGCTAGACGCCCTGCTGCTGATGCATCTATTTGCAGATTATCAACGATGCCTTGCAGCCATCGTTGCTTTGATCTTCTTCTCTTTCTTTTTCCCATTATGTATCCTTCCACGACGCTCTTCTCTAAATTCTCATTGTGTCCAGGTCTCACAGGCATATGTTGCATGCCCTTAAAAATCTTATTTTTGTAGTTCTGTCTTTTCAACTTCACAGATTCTTTAGTTATTTTACTTTTTGAAGAGCGAAAGATGTCCTCCTTTTAATTTCCCTATTTCCATTATTAGTTAGTAGTTATCCACGATATTCAAAACTCTCCGTCTCTTCCAATTTTTCATCGCTGATATATATATATATATATATATATATATATATATATATCAGCTGCCTTATTTGTTGTGTCAGTTGTCACAATTTAGTTTTCTTCGCCTTAAGATAGAGGTTTTGCTCTTCATTATTCTTACGGACTGACATAATTAGTTTTTCTATAATTTTTTGTGTTGTGGACAGTAATACTGTGTCATCAGCATGTCTAATCTCTGGTATTTCGTAAACTCCAAGTTTTATTTCATCGTAATATTCTTTGTCTACATCTTCTCTAACATTCCTCATTATATTTTCAGTATACAAGTTAAATAAGTAAGGCGATAGTATGCACCCCTGACGTGCTACAGAGCAACTGGAAAATAATCAAAGCAACTCATCATCAGAACTATGAATCATATAAGAATTATACCCACTCCTTCACTCCTCAGATCCGTCTCTCAGCCCCCGGCATTCAGCAACTCTCTCTCTCTCTCTCTCTCTCTTCTTTCTCTCCCTATTCCACCCACTCTCTACCTAGATATTGTAGTTTATGTACAAAGATATAAGATCTAGCATAACTTACTGGACACCAGTCAAAACAGAATAATTGTTTTTATACGTATGATACTGATGATACTGATGATACTGAATCAGTGAGTTGTAGATCATTTAGGTAAAACAAACTAACAACAGAACACAGAACATGGAAATAATCACCGTAACCAAGAATCATCCTTAGAAACCTTGCTAGCAGACATGTAGCGAATTCTATTCACATTCGCCATTCCTCATTTCACAACCAGTCTTTTCCAGATCTTTAGCAGACTAAATACTTCAGACATGAGTAACCATGATAATATGAAAGATACACTTCATCCCTTCATTGTGATTGTATCAAATAACGAAACCACTGCTCCATTGAAACCAATCAGCTACGGTCAGGTAGGTATTGAATCTTGTATCTGACCATGTAGGTTGTTGGATCTGTGTCTGAATATGTAGGTTGTTGGATCTGTGTCTGAATATGTAGGTTGTTGGACTCGTCTGACTATGTAGGTTGTTGGACCTGTGTCTGACTATGTAAGTTGTTGGACCTGTCTGACTATGTAGGTTGTTGGACCTGTGTCTGACTATGTAAGTTGGTGGACCTGTGTCTGACTATGTAGGTTGTTGGACCTGTGTCTGACTATGTAGGTTGTTGGACCTGTGTCTGACTATGTAAGTTGGTGGACCTGTGTCTGACTATGTAAGTTGGTGGGCCGTGTCTGACTATGTAAGATGGTGGACCTGTGTCTGACTATGTAGGTTGTTGGACCTTTGTCTGACTATGTAAGTTGGTGGACCTGTGTCTGACTATGTAAGTTGTTGGACCTGTGTCTGACTATGTAGGTTGTTGGACCTGTGTCTGACTATGTAGGTTGGTACATCCGCACCAGTTTATCTAGAGCTTTTTACTCCCAGGGTCGAAATATCACGACGTTCACTCTCTACCATACCTCTACAAACTACCCCTCTAGCTCTACCATACCTCTACAAACTACCCCTCTAGCTCTACCATACCTCTACAAAATACCCCTCTAGCTCTACCATACCTCTACACTGCTAACTACCCCTCCAGCTCTACCATACCTCTACAATGCTATCTACCCCTCTAGCTCTGCTATACCTCTACACTGCTAACTACCCCTCTAGCTTTACCATATCTCTACACTGCTAACTACCTCTCTAGCTCTACCATACCTCTACACCGCTAACTACCCCTCTAGCTCTACCATACCTCTACACTGCTAACTACCCCTCTAGCTCTACCATACCTCTACACTGCTAACTACCCCTCTAGCTCTACCATACCTCTACACTTCTAACTACTCCTCTAGCTCTACCATACCTCTACACTGCTCCAAGTTCACAGTTATCTCTTAACCTTAAAAAACAACAGTATAGCATGGCGTGATGATATTAGTAATAAGATCTTACGTTATACTGGTCCTATCATTTCACATACACTACCCCAAAGCTTTTAAATCTGCTAAAGTGTATCTTCTCTTTAAATCTGGCTCATCCAACAATCTTACCAACTATAGACCAATAACCATATTATCGTCATTATCAAAACCACTTGAAAAACACATACACAAAATAACTCTATGACACATGCAAGAGAACAATTTACTCATAGACAGTCAGTCAGGCTTTAGACCCAATCATTCCTGCCACACAGCTCTTACCAAAATGACAGAAAACTGGTTAGTAAATATAAATGCCAACACACTATGTGATACCATCTTTGTCGACTTTAAAAGGGCATTTGATATGATTGACCACGGTATTCTTGTAAGAAAAATAAAGACTTATAAATTGCACCCTGACCTAATAAAATTAATTGCATCGTTTCTTTCAGACAGACAACAGGTAGTATTCTTCAACAATTCTCTATCAAATTCTGCTACAGTTGACACTGGTGTTCCGCAAGGGTCTATTCTAGCCCCATTGCTCTTTGCTATCTATATCAGTGATCTTCCACTTCATCTTAAACACTTCTTGTGACCTTTTGCTGATGATTGCACAGTCTACACCAGTGACTACGATTGTATTAATCTAGAATCAACTCCTCAGGTAGAGTTATACAATTTAATTAGATGGAGCAAAAACAATGTCATGATTATAAATACTGATAAAACAAAATAAATGCTCACAACAACAAGACAGAAACTAAAAAACGCAACAAAAACAACACTTCGGCTCTGTACAGAAACATCACAGATAGAAAACGTTAGCGAGCACAAAACACAAGGTCTTATTATTGACCAACATCTGACCTGGAACTCTCACGTGCAAGATCTAATAAAACTCATCGCACAAAAAGTATACCAGTTAGCCAAAATTAAGCATTTCATCGATCAAGACACAAAGAAGACATACTACATATCACATATACAAACACATTTAGACTATTGCTCAACAATATAGGGTGGTTGCTTAGTGTCAAATACAAAGAGGCTTTGCTCACTCCAAAAGCAAGCATTAAAGCTTATTAGCGACAAAGATCAAATACAAACAACTAACCAACACAAAAGTATCAAAATACTGCCTCCTAAGAATAGGTTCCTCTTCAACAAAGCCAAGTTGGTACATCAAATTCTTTCACGGCATGCCCCGCCTTATCTATGGAGCCTGTTTAAATTTAGCCCAAAGTGCAGCCAACGCTTGAACAATATATTCTTCCAAAACGTAGACTTGATCTTTACAAGAAAAGCTTTAGTTATTCTGCTGCTCATCTTTGGAATACCCTCCCATCATGTATATAAAAAAAAAATAAACCATACACTCAAAAATGGAAAACCTCCACTGCAGTCAATACTGGTGAATCTCTTAAATAATAGTAACAAAAATGCAGTCTAGTTCACTACAGACGATTCTCTCAAACAATAGTGAGAAAAATGCACTCTAGCTCACTACTGGCGATTATCTTAAATAATAGTAACAAAAATGCAGTCTAGTTCACTACAGACGATTCTCTCAAACAATAGTGAGAAAAATGCACTCTAGCTCACTACTGGCGATTATCTTAAATAATAGTAACAAAAATGCAGTCTAGCTCTACCATACCTCTACACTGCTAACTACCCCTCTAGCTCTACCATACCTCTACACTGCTAACTACCCCTCTAGCTCTACCATACCTCTACACTGCTAACTACCCCTCTAGCTCTACCATACCTCTACACTGCTCCAAGTTCACAGTTATCTCTTAACCTTAAAAAACAACAGTATAGCATGGCGTGATGATATTAGTAATAAGATCTTACGTTATACTGGTCCTATCATTTCACATACACTACCCCAAAGCTTTTAAATCTGCTAAAGTGTATCTTCTCTTTAAATCTGGCTCATCCAACAATCTTACCAACTATAGACCAATAACCATATTATCGTCATTATCAAAACCACTTGAAAAACACATACACAAAATAACTCTATGACACATGCAAGAGAACAATTTACTCATAGACAGTCAGTCAGGCTTTAGACCCAATCATTCCTGCCACACATCATCATCATCATCATCATCATCATCATCATCATCATCATCATCATCATCATCATCATCATCATCATCATCATCATCATCATCATCATCATCATCATCATCATCATCATCATCATCATCATCATCATCATCATCATCATCATCATCATCATCATCATCATCATCATCATCATCATCATCATCATCATCATCATCATCATCATCATCATCATCATCATCATCATCATCATCATCATCATCATCATCATCATCATCATCATCATCATCATCATCATCATCATCATCATCATCATCATCATCATCATCATCATCATCATCATCATCATCATCATCATCATCATCATCATCATCATCATCATCATCATCATCATCATCATCATCATCATCATCATCATCATCATCATCATCATCATCATCATCATCATCATCATCATCATCATCATCATCATCATCATCATCATCATCATCATCATCATCATCATCATCATCATCATCATCATCATCATCATCATCATCATCATCATCATCATCATCATCATCATCATCATCATCATCATCATCATCATCATCATCATCATCATCATCATCATCATCATCATCATCATCATCATCATCATCATCATCATCATCATCATCATCATCATCATCATCATCATCATCATCATCATCATCATCATCATCATCATCATCATCATCATCATCATCATCATCATCATCATCATCATCATCATCATCATCATCATCATCATCATCATCATCATCATCATCATCATCATCATCATCATCATCATCATCATCATCATCATCATCATCATCATCATCATCATCATCATCATCATCATCATCATCATCATCATCATCATCATCATCATCATCATCATCATCATCATCATCATCATCATCATCATCATCATCATCATCATCATCATCATCATCATCATCATCATCATCATCATCATCATCATCATCATCATCATCATCATCATCATCATCATCATCATCATCATCATCATCATCATCATCATCATCATCATCATCATCATCATCATCATCATCATCATCATCATCATCATCATCATCATCATCATCATCATCATCATCATCATCATCATCATCATCATCATCATCATCATCATCATCATCATCATCATCATCATCATCATCATCATCATCATCATCATCATCATCATCATCATCATCATCATCATCATCATCATCATCATCATCATCATCATCATCATCATCATCATCATCATCATCATCATCATCATCATCATCATCATCATCATCATCATCATCATCATCATCATCATCATCATCATCATCATCATCATCATCATCATCATCATCATCATCATCATCATCATCATCATCATCATCATCATCATCATCATCATCATCATCATCATCATCATCATCATCATCATCATCATCATCATCATCATCATCATCATCATCATCATCATCATCATCATCATCATCATCATCATCATCATCATCATCATCATCATCATCATCATCATCATCATCATCATCATCATCATCATCATCATCATCATCATCATCATCATCATCATCATCATCATCATCATCATCATCATCATCATCATCATCATCATCATCATCATCATCATCATCATCATCATCATCATCATCATCATCATCATCATCATCATCATCATCATCATCATCATCATCATCATCATCATCATCATCATCATCATCATCATCATCATCATCATCATCATCATCATCATCATCATCATCATCATCATCATCATCATCATCATCATCATCATCATCATCATCATCATCATCATCATCATCATCATCATCATCATCATCATCATCATCATCATCATCATCATCATCATCATCATCATCATCATCATCATCATCATCATCATCATCATCATCATCATCATCATCATCATCATCATCATCATCATCATCATCATCATCATCATCATCATCATCATCATCATCATCATCATCATCATCATCATCATCATCATCATCATCATCATCATCATCATCATCATCATCATCATCATCATCATCATCATCATCATCATCATCATCATCATCATCATCATCATCATCATCATCATCATCATCATCATCATCATCATCATCATCATCATCATCATCATCGATCAAGACACAAAGAAGACATACTACATATCACATATACAAACACATTTAGACTATTGCTCAACAATATAGGGTGGTTGCTTAGTGTCAAATACAAAGAGGCTTTGCTCACTCCAAAAGCAAGCATTAAAGCTTATTAGCGACAAAGATCAAATACAAACAACTAACCAACACAAAAGTATCAAAATACTGCCTCCTAAGAATAGGTTCCTCTTCAACAAAGCCAAGTTGGTACATCAAATTCTTTCACGGCATGCCCCGCCTTATCTATGGAGCCTGTTTAAATTTAGCCCAAAGTGCAGCCAACGCTTGAACAATATATTCTTCCAAAACGTAGACTTGATCTTTACAAGAAAAGCTTTAGTTATTCTGCTGCTCATCTTTGGAATACCCTCCCATCATGTATATAAAAAAAAAATAAATTATACTCCTTCCTACAACGGCAAACTTTTCCAGTATCTATACGTCCAAAAAAAAAAAAAAACGCCTAACTACTGATGACCCAAATTTGGCAATAATTTTGATATTATGTTGCTTTTTAAGTTAAATGAATAAAATTTTCAAATTGCACACAATAATACCTAACGGCTTAAACACTCAATTGACAGTTTCTTGCATCTGTGTGACGAGAATTTGTTAGTCCCAGAGGTTCTCAAGTTAGTATGGTATGTGGCCTCTATTTGCATGGATCAAAGACTAGCATCTCCTGGGCATCGATGCGATCATGTGTCTGATGTGCGCCTATGGGATGGCTGCCAACTCTTCCTGGATGCCTACCATAGATCACGACGATTGGCTGGAGAAACGTTTCGGCGACAAACACGTCTTTGCAGCTCATCCCATAGGTGCTCGATCGGATTCATGTCTGGAGACAGGGATGGCCAGGGAAGGGTGAGAATGTTTTTGGCAGTCAAGAACTGTGTGGTGAACCGTGCAGAATGGGGTCTGGCGCTGTCCTGTTGAAACACAGATCTTTGCGCAGCCAAAAATGGAAGGACATGGGGTCGAAGAATTTAACTGACGTATCGCTGTACATTCAAGCCTCCTTCAGTCTGCACCAATGGACTCCTTCCGTTGAAATTGATCATTCCCCAGACCATTACACCCCCACCACCGTGCGGTGGAGCTTCATCAACGCAATTTTGGGCAAAACGTTCATTTGACCTACGGTAGACCCTTCTCCGCATATCATGGCGGTGCAACAAAAATGAAGATTCGACACTAAACCAGACACGTCTCCATTGATTGTCAGTTGTCCAGGGCCGATGCTGGTTGACCCAAACAAGTCGATTTTGGCGATGGCGTCTCGTTAAGATAGGTCCTCGGTGAGGTCGTCGTGCCACCAGTCCAGCTTCATTCAGTCTATTCCAGACAGTTTGATCAGACACAGGACATCCTGCAAGCAATGACTGGGCACTTGAGGAAGCTGTTGTAAACCTGTTTCTGAGGTGATGAACAAGAATCATCAGCTGCTGTTGTCACCCTGGGTCGTCCACTGCGGTACCACTCTTCAGCTGTGCCAGTGACTTGGAAACGGTGCCAAATTCGACTAATCTCTCTCACACTCTCTCTCTCACACACACACTCTCTCACACTCTCTCTCACACACTCTCTCTCACACTCTCTCTCACACACACTCTCTCTCACACTCTCACTCTCACACACACACTCTCTCTCACACACACTCTCTCACACACTCTCTCTCACACACACTCTCTCTCACACTCTCTCTCACACACACACTCTCTCTCTCAGTATTAAATATCATAATAGGAATTATTTTCAAACCAGTAACAGGAGGCAGGAAAATAAAATGACCCCACCTACCGAAAAATGGTTACATAAGGAAGGACTTCGATTAGGCCATCTGAATGTACATCACCTATTAGGTAAAATTCCTGAAGTAACACACTTATTACTTCGAAATTTCCACATTTTTGGTTTCTCTGAAAGCCGTTTAAATAGGAACATAACCGATGAAGATATTAGAATTAACGGTTTTAACCTGATTCGGCGTGACCCAACCAGGAAACTAGAAACAGGTCTAGTAATGTATGTCTCCACAATTATCCTGATCCGGCGTGACCCAACCAGAAAACTAGAAACAGGTCTAGTAATGTATGTCTCCACAACTATCCAGTTTAGTCGTAGAGAAGACCTCGAATCATCAGAGGTAGAGTGTATTTGGGTGGAAGTTAAAATGCCAAACCAGAGTCCATTAATTATTGGACTTTTGTACCGTAATCCAAATGCATCATCTCTGTGGTACGATCACTTCACGACTATGATGGATGAGGTTTCAACCTTTAGGTTCAAAGATATTATCATTCTTGGAGATTTCAACATAGATCTAACACAATCAAATCTAACTTTGAGCAATATTATATTATCCTATAATCTTTGCCAAATTGTCACCAAACCTACCAGAGTAACAGAAGTATCATCCACATTATTAGATCATATATATGTAGCCCAACCAGAAAACATCATTGAATGTAACATCCCTCATACTTCGTTAAGTGATCATTACCCAGTCTGCTGTACGTGGACAAGAAAGGGGTATAAACTTCCTAAACACAATCACATCAGTATGAAATTTAGGAGCTTCAGAAAATTTAACCTAGAATTATTCCTTAATGATTTGCAAGAATCTTCACTTACACACGTGTACCAACTAACTGACTCTGATGAGGTAATAGAATATTGGCTAAAGATTTTCAGAGATATATTAGACAAACATGTCCCCATGAAAGAGGTGAGAGTAAAACACCAGACGAAGTCACCTGGGATAACACCTGAAATATTACAATCCATGAGAGAACGTGATCAGGCGCACAAAATCAAGGACTTTATGACCTACCGTTCACTCAGAAACAAAGTTCAATACTTAATAAGACAAGAGAAAAAAAAATTACTTCGGCTCTGTACAGAAACATCACAGATAGAAAACGTTAGCGAGCACAAAACACTAGGTCTTATTATTGACCAACATCTGACCTGGAACTCTCATGTGCAATGTCTAACAAAACTCATCGCACAAAAAGTATACCAATTAGCTAAAATTAAGCACTTCATAGATCAAGACACTAGGAAGACATACTACGTAGCTCATATACAAACACATTTAGACTATTGCTCAACAGTTTGGGATGGTTGCTCAGTGTCAAATACAAAGAGGCTTTGCTCTCTCCAAAAGCAAGCAGTAAAACTTATTAGTGACAAAGATCAAGCACAAACAACTAATCATCACAAACGTATAAAAATACTACCTCTTAAAAACAGGTTCCTCTTCAACAAAGCCAAGTTAGTACATCAAATTCTTTCACGGCATGCCCCGCCTTATCTATGGAACCTGTTTAAATTTAGCCCAAAGTGCAGCCAACGCTTGAACAACATATGTCTTCCAAAACCTAGACTTGATCTTTACAAGAAAAGCTTTAGTTATTCTGCTGCTCATCTTTGGAATACCCTCCCATCCTATATAAAAAATATAAATTATACTCCTTCCTACAACTACAAGCTTTCCCAATATCTATTTGATGTCGACTACATGCCTCCATGAATTATAAAACTTAAAAGTTATCTTAAGCTGCTCTTACAGACACCGAATACAATTAATTGTTTTCTGAATAGTCCCGAAAATTTTGTTTAGTAGATAGTCATTTATAATGTATGTAGTTACTTCTGTACTGAGTGAATGTTTAAGAGCGAAACGTAAATGTTATATTTTATTTTATGTCTCTCAGCTTCAATGTTAGTTATGTTTGTTATATGAACAGCATATTTGTAGAATGTCTGGAATAGAGTGAAAGATGTATGATAAAGGGCAGAATGTCAGACGGGCCTGCGTGCCCAATTCTTAACACTTTTGAAATAAAGATCAATCAATCAATCAATCAATCAATCTCACTCTCTCTCACTCTCACTCTCTCTCACTCTCTCTCTCACTTTCTCTCACTCTCACTCTCTCTCACTCTCTCACTCTTACTCTCTCTCACTCTCTCTCACTCTCACTCTCTCTCACTCTCACTCTCTCTCACTCTCTCACTCTCTCTCTCTCATCCAAGATGTACATGGTTCCGATAATCGGTTATTGCTCTCTCTCACTCTCACTCTCACTCTCTCTCTCTCTCTCTCTCACCCAAGATGTACATGGTTCTGATAATCGGTTATTGCTCTCTCTCTCACTCTCACTCTCACTCTCTCTCACTCTCTCTCTCACTCTCACTGTCTCTCTCACTCTCTCTCACTCTCACTCTCTCTCACACTCTCTCTCACTCTCTCTCACTCTCTCTCACTCACTCTCACTCTCACTCACTCTCACTCTCTCTCTAACTCTCACTCTCTCTCTCACTCTCAGTCTCTCTCACTCTCTCTCACTCACTCTCTTACTCTAACAAAGTTAAGTTTGTTCACAGAATTCTGTCGCACAATGCTCCGCCTTACTTCTGGTCATTGTTTACTTATAATACTAAACATAGCCAGCGTTTAAAAGACTGTCTTCTTCCTAAACCCAGGATTGATCTGTACAAGAAAAGCCTTGCATACTCTGCAGTACAGCTCTGGAACACCCTCCCCTACATTTTAAAATCATTGGTAATACTCCATCCTTTAACTCAAACCTGTTTCATTATTTACTTGCTTGTAATTATATGCCTCCATAAAATAACCAGCACTCTCTCAACACGTGGCTCGTAAACCATCAAGTACTTCAATGACATAGTTAGAAAAGCAACTTGTTAGATATTGTTAGAAATTATTTTAATGTTTGTTTAAAAAATATGTTAGAAGATCTGTATTTACAATGTATTTTTGTTTATGTATATGTCTGCGTGTGTATGTGTGCGTGATTGCTATTTTATTCGGTTAATTACTTCTTCTCTTTTACTTTGAATGTAGTAGTTAAATCTTACACTCTTTTGATATGTTTTTCCTAATTTAATTTGTATATTTGTACTAAATCAAGTGTGTGGGAAGAATGAAAGATGGAGTGATGAAGGGCAGAATGTAAGACGGGACTGCGTGCTCAATTCTTTACCCTTTAAAAATAAAGACTATTCATTCATTCATTCTCTCTCTCTCTCTCACTCACTCTCTCTCATCCAGGATGTACATGGTGTGATAATCGGTTATTGCTCTCTCACTCTCTTTCACTCTCTCTCACTCTCTCTCCCTCTCACTCTCTTTCACTCTCTCTCACACTCACTCTCACTCTCACTCTCTCTCTCACTCTCACTCTCTCTCACTCTCTCTCATCAAGGATGTACATGGTGTGATAATCGGTTATTGCTCTCTCTCACTCTCTCTCACTCTTACTCTCTCTCCCTCTCTCTCTCTTTCACTCTCTCTCTCACTCTCTCTCTCACACTCTCTCACTCTCACTCTCTCTCTCACTCTCACTCTCTCTCGCTCTCACTCACTCTCACTCATTCTCACTCTTACTCTCTCTCACTCTCACTCTCTCTCACTCTCTCTCACTCTCTCTCTCATCCAGGATGTAACATGGTGACGGTAATCGGTTATTGCTCTCTCTCACTCTCTCTCACTCTCACTCTCTCTCACTCTCTCACACTCTCTCTCTCTCATCTAGGATGTAACATAGTGACGGTAATCGGTTATTGCTCTCTCTCACTCTCTCTCTCACTCTCTCACTCTCACTCTCTCACTCTCACTCTCACTCTCTCTCACTCTCACTCTCACTCTCACTCACTCTCTCTCTCTCTCATCCAGGATGTAACATGGTGACGGTAATCGGTTATTGCACTGTCTCGCTCTCTCTCACTCTCACTCTCTCTCACTCTCACTCTCTCACTCTCACTCTCTCTCTCACTCTCTCTCTCACTCTCTCTCACTCTCACTCTCTCTCTCTCACTCTCTCTCTCTCACTCTCACTCTCTCTCACTCTCTCACTCTCTCTCTCACTCTCACTCTCTCACTCTCACTCTCTCTCACTCTCTCTCTCACTCTCACTCTCTCTCTCTCACTCTCACTTTCTCTCACTCTCTCACTCTCACTCTCACTCACTCTCTCTCTCTCATCTAGGATGTAACATAGTGACGGTAATCGGTTATTGCTCTGTCTCACTCTCACTCTCTCTCACTCTCACTCTCACTCTCTCTCTCACTCTCACTCTCTCTCACTCACTCTCTCATCCAGGATGTAACATGGTGACGGTAATCGGTTATTGCTCTCTCTCACTCTCTCTCACTCTCTCTCACTCTCTCACTCTCTCTCTCTCTCATCTAGGATGTAACATAGTGACGGTAATCGGTTATTGCTCTCTCTCACTCTCTCTCTCACTCTCACTCTCACTCTCTCTCTCTCTCACTCTCACTCTCTCTCACTCTCTCTTTCTCTCTCATCCAGGATGTAACATGGTGACGGTAATCGGTTATTGCACTGTCTCGCTCTCTCTGACTGGACACATACTAAGCAAACATCAGTCTAGATGATAGAGACTGGACACATACTAAGCAAACATCAGTCTAGATGATAGAGACTGCACACATACTAAGCAAACATCAGTCTAGATGACAGAGACTGGATACATACTAAGCAAACATCAGTCTAGATGATAGAGACTGGACACATACTAAGCAAACATCAGTCTAGATGATAGAGACTGGACACATACTAAGCAAACATCAGTCTAGATGATAGAGACTGGACACATACTATGCAAACATCAGTCTAGATAACAAAGACTTAACATATACTAAGCAAACATCAATCTAAAAGATAGAGACTGGACATGTACAAAGCGAACTTCAGTCTAGATGATAGAGACTGCACACATACTCAACAGACATCAGTCTAGATGACAGAGGCTGGACACATGCTAAGCTAACATCAGTCTAGATGATAGAGACTAGACACATACTCTCCAAACATCTGTCTAGATTATAGATATTGGACACATACTAAGCTAACATCAGTCTAGATGATAGAGACTGAACACATACTAAGCAAACATCAATGTAGATGATAGAGACTGGACACATACTAAGCAATCATCAGTCTAGATGATAGAGACTGGACACATTACTAAGCAATCATCAGTCTAGATTACAGAGACTGGACACATACTAAGCAAACATCAGTCTAGATGATAGAGACTGGACACATACTAAGCAAACATCAGTCTAGATTATAGAGACTGGACACATACTAAGCAAACATCAGTCTAGATGATAGAGACTGGACACATACTAAGCAAACATCAGTCTAGATGATAGAGACTGGACACATACTAAGCAAACATCAGTCTAGATGACAGAGACTGGACACATACTAAGCAAACATCAGTCTAGATGATAGAGACTGGACATATACTAAGCAAACATCAGTCTAGATTATAGAGACTGGACACATACTAAGCAAACATCAGTCTAGATGATAGAGACTGGACACATACTAAGCAAACATCAGTCTAGATTATAGAGACTGGACACATACTAAGCAAACATCAGTCTAGATTATAGAGACTGGACACATACTAAGCAAACATCAGTCTAGATGACAGAGACTGGACACATACTAAGCAAACATCAGTCTAGATGATAGAGACTGGACACATACTAAGCAAACATCAGTCTAGATGATAGAGACTGGACACATACTAAGCAAACATCAGTCTAGATTACAGAGACTGGATACATACTAAGCAATCATCAGTCTAGATGACAGAGACTGGACACATACTAAGCAAACATCAGTCTAGATGATAGAGACTGGACACATACTAAGCAAACATCAGTCTAGATTATAGAGACTGGACACATACTAAGCAAACATCAGTCTAGATGACAGAGACTGGACACATACTAAGCAAACATCAGTCTAGATGACAGAGACTGGACACATACTAAGCAAACATCAGTCTAGATGATAGAGACTGGACACATACTAAGCAAACATCAGTCTAGATGATAGAGACTGGACACATACTAAGCAAACATCAGTCTAGATTATAGAGACTGGACACATACTAAGCAAACATCAGTCTAGATGACAGAGACTGGACACATACTAAGCAAACATCAGTCTAGATGATAGAGACTGGACACATACTAAGCAAACATCAGTCTAGATGATAGAGACTGGACACATTACTAAGCAAACATCAGTATAGATTATAGCGAGTGGATACATACTAGGCAAACATCGTCTAGATTATAGAAACTGGACACATACTAAGCAAACATCAGTCTAGATGATAGAGACTGCACACATACTAAGCAAACATCAGTCTAGATGATAGAGACTGGACACATACTAAGCAAACATCAGTCTAGATGACAGAGACTGGACACATACTAAGCAAACATCAGTCTAGATGATAGAGACTGGACACATACTCAGCAAACATCAGTCTAGATTATAGATACTAAGCTAACATCAGTCTAGATGACAGAGGCTGAAAAAATACTAAGCAAACATCAATGTAGATTATAAAGACTGGACACATACTAAGCAATCATCAGTCTAGTTTATAGTCACTGGACACATTACTAAGCAAACATGAGTCTAGATTACAGAGACTGGATACATACTAAGCAAACATCAATCTAGATGATAGAGACAGGACGTATACTAAGCAAATATCAGTCTAGATGACAAAGACTGGAAGGACATGGGGTCGAAGAATTTCATTGACGTATCTTTGCACATTCAAGCCTCCTTCAATCTGCACCAATGGACTCCGTCCGTTGAAACTGATCATTCCCCAGACCATTACATCTCCACCACCGTGCGGTGGAGCTTCATCAACGCAATTTTGGGCAAAACGTTCATTTGGCCTACGGTAGACCCTTCTCCGCATATCATGGCGGTGCAACAAAAATGAAGATTCGACACTAAACCAGACACGTCTCCATTGATTGTCAGTTGTCCAGGGCCGATGCTGGTTGACCCAAACAAGTCGATTTTGGCGATGGCGTCTCGTTAAGATAGGTCCTCGGTGAGGTCGTCGTGCCACCAGTCCAGCTTCATTCAGTCTATTCCAGACAGTTTGATCAGACACAGGACATCCTGCAAGCAATGACTGGGCACTTGAGGAAGCTGTTGTAAACCTGTTTCTGAGGTGATGAACAAGAATCATCAGCTGCTGTTGTCAGCCTGGGTCGTCCACTGCGGTACCACTCTTCAGCTGTGCCAGTGACTTGGAAACGGTGCCAAATTCGACTAATGGTGCTCAGCTGCACGTTTAAATGCCTGGCAAGCTGACTTTGACCAACAGCAATGTTTCGTAAATTTTGCGATAGACGCGCCATAATTGTCCGCTTGAAAATTAACTGAACTCTTTTTTGTGTAACCTCATCTTTTTATAGGGTTTCGTTTGCGTGGGAAGTGAGTTGTGCTCACCACAAAAATCATGACTTTTCCATAAACGCAGCGTGAGTTATGGTAAGAAAATGCGTGATTACCAAGGGCAGCTACTGCGTTCTGACTATACACGAGAATAGTAAAATTCACGCTAAATCATGGACCTGATATCTTGGTGACAATTTTTGCTTTGGTTTGAGATACTCGGGAAAAACATTTTGTCATAACATGAAAAAAATGAAGCTTATATAAGCTATGCGTTTCTTCTTTTGGATAGTTTATTTGATGCCGACTACATGCCTCCATGAATCATAAAACTTAAAAGTTATCTTAGACTGCTCTTACAAACACCGATTACAGTTAATTGTTTATTCTGAATAGTCCCGAACTTTCTGTTTAATAGATAGACATTTATATATGTATGTAGCTACTTCGGTACTGAGTGAATAGATAAGAGTAAAAAAATGTTATATGTTATTTTATATCTCTCAGCTTCAATGTTAATTATGTTTGCTACACGAACAGCATATCTATATAATGTCTGGAATAGAGTGAAAGATGTATGATAAAGGGCAGAATGTCAGACGGGCCTGCGTGCCCAATTCTTAACCCTTTTGAAATAAAGATCAATCATTCAATCAATCAATCAATCAATCAATCAACTCTCTCTCTATCACTCCATGGTTTTACTTGTTCTCTCTATCACTCCATGGTTTTACTTGTTCTCTCTATCACTCCATGGTTTTACTTGTTCTCTCTATCACTCCATGGTTTTACTTGTTCTCTCTATCACTCCATGGTTTTACTTGTTCTCTCTATCACTCCATGGTTTTACTTGTTCTCTCTATCACTCCATGGTTTTACTTGTTCTCTGCTGAAACAGACCTAAGAAGGTGATAGGACTAAACGTACAGAAATAAAAACCAGCTCTTGTTTCTACACGTCCACACCAAGAACCTGAACTCTGCGAGCAGGGGCCAGTAACTTGGTCTGTGTGTCCGCCTGAGTTTTAGGGACTGTACTCAACATTATGGCTTTGTAGATGTCTGCTTCTTGTGCCGTGTATGTTTCTATTGTGTTCTGTATTGTTCTTACGGAGGTTGTAACTGTTCTGGGTTCGTAGAAAATGTGTTCTTTTGTTTGTAGTGTGTTTCTTCTGTTTGTAGTGTTTCTTTTGTTTGTAGTGTTTCTTTTGTTTGTAGTGTTTTTCTTCTGCATAGGCAACATCGTGCCATGTTTCTGTGTGTTTGGGGGGTTTTAAGTTCGACAGTCTAAGTCTAAAGTAGTAGTAAGCTAGTGAGTGTTGGTTGGTGGGACTAAGTTTGATAGTCTAATTACTATGTAGTTGTGAGATAGTGGGTGTTGGTTTGGTAAGAATACGTTTGATAGTCTAATTACTATGTAGAGGTGAGGTAGTCGGTGTTGGTTTGTTGGGATTAAATTTGATAGTCTAAGTTCTAGATGGTAGTGAGCTAGTCGGTGTTGGTTTGGTGGAACTAAGTTTGATAGTCAATTTCTATGTAGTAGTGAGCTAGCAGGTGTTGGTTTTGGTAGCACTAAGTTGATAGTCCAAGTCCCATGTAGTACTGAGCTAGTAGGTGCTGGTTTGGTAGGAATAAATCTGATAGTATAATTTCTATGTAGTAGTGAGATAGTGGGTGTTGATTTCAAGGGACTAAGTTTGATAGCCTAAGACAAATGTAGTAGTGAAATAGTGGGTGTTGTCTTGGTCTGACTAAGTCTAAGTCAAATGTAGTAGTGAGCTAGTGGGTGTTGGTTTTTTTGTGGGACTTAAGCTTGATAGTCTAAGTCCTATGCAGCAGTGAGGTACTGGGTGCTATCTTGGTGGAACTAAGTTTGATAGTCTATATCCCATGTAGTAGTGAGCTAGAGGGTGTTGGTTTGGTGAGACTAAGTTTGATAGTCTAAGTCCTATGTTGTAGTGAGCTTGCAGGTGCTGGTATGGTGGGACTAAGTTTGATAGTCTAAGTCCCATGTAGTAGTGAGCTAGTGGGATCCGGTTTGTTGGACTAAATTTGATAGTCTAAGTCCCATGCAGTAGTGAGCTACTGGTTGCTGTTTTAGTGGGACTAAGTTTGCTAGTCTAAGTCCCATGCAGTAATAAGCTAGTGGGTGATGGTTTGTTGGGACTAAATTTTATAGTCTAAGTCATATGTAGTAGTGAGCTAGTATGTGCTGGTATGATGGGACTAAATTTGATAGTCTAAGTCATATGTAGTAGTGGGCTAGTGGCTGCTTATTATTAAGGTTGACAATCTATGTCCCATGTAGTAATGGGGTAGTGGTGTTGGTTTGGTGGGACTAAATTTGATAGTCTAAGTCCCATGTAGTAATGGGCAGTGGTGTTGGTTTGGTGGGACTAAATTTGATAGTCTAAGTCCCATGTAGTAATGGGGTAGTGGTGTTGGTTTGGTGGGACTAAGTTTGATAGTCTAAGTCCCATGTAGTAATGGGGTAGTGGTGTTGGTTTGGTGGGACTAAGTTTGATAGTCTAAGTCCCATGTAGTAATGGGGTAGTGGTGTTGGTTTGGTGGGACTAAGTTTGATAGTCTAAGTCCCATGTAGTAATGGGGTAGTGGTGTTGGTTTGGTGGGACTAAGTTTGATATTCGAAGTCCTATCTAGTAGTGAGGTAGCGGGCGTTACACAGGACATAATAAAAAGAGGATACAAATACTTCATCACTGACTATACACAATCATTTCACAACCTACACGAGAAAGGAATCACGCCAAGTGCACGAGAGATAACATGCAGACTATTGTTCAGAATAACACCGATCACACAAGGAGTCGCCCGCAGATCCAACAGACTGATCAGATGTAGACTATGTAGGGAAAACACACAAGAAACAGAAGAACACATCTTCTTTGAGTGCAGAGCTGTTTCTTTAGCTTTCAAACTGTTGACTCAAGAGATAGCAATAAGAACAACAGAGAAAGTAGACATGTATAGAACAATCATGTAAAACGCCATCCCTCGAACAGAAACAGACAGCCATACACAGTCCATCATTCTTCTGGTAGAGTTTAGATATCTTGTTTGGTTATGCAGGAATAAGGCCATATTTGAAAACAGATTTTTTACAAAATACATTTTTCTGTACATCTTCTAGCAAAAATTGATACGGATTTCAATTAGTATTTAATTCTGATGTTCGCTGTTTGATGTGTTAAGAAAACCCAGGGAATCTCTCATTCTGATAAGTATTCACTATCTAATATCCTTCTAATCTTAATCCTAAGACTACCAATAGAAGCCAAACCTATCACTCAACTTCCGTGTCAGCTTGCATAATCCACTGAGGCTTGTCACCTTACGAGTGGCAACCGCCCCGGGCTACAACCAGTCCCTGTCTTATCAACTTATTCTGTGTACAAATATATTTAGAAACAACCTTTGTTACATTGTATCTTCACCAACACTTCCATCATGGCATTGTAAACCTCATCACAGATCACAATCATCTTCACAACATTTTACTTATCCCTAGAAAACTGACAGCCTATATTTATCGTAACATGACCGAACAATGGAAACAAAGCTATGGCATGACACTTGTTTCACTGGTGCCCATCCTCGGGCTAATCCTAATCCTTTCGAGACTGTTCAAACCCACCGTATGTTTTTCTTTGCTCGTCTAAACACGATGAGAAAACATCTCACTTGTATGTATTGTCCCCTTAAACTCGCCGTATGTTTTTCTCTGCTTGTCTAAACAAGATGGGGAAAACATCTCACTTGTATATATTGTCCCCTCGAACTCACCGTATGTTTTTCTCTGCTTGTCTAAACAGGATGGAGAAACATCTCCCTTGTATATATTGTCCCACCAAACTCGCCGTATGTTTTTCTTTGCTCGTCTAAACAGGATGGAGAAACATCTCCCTTGTATATATTGTCCCCTCGAACTCACCGTATGTTTTTCTCTGCTTGTCTAAACAGGATGGAGAAACATCTCCCTTGTATATATTGTCCCCTCGAACTCACCGTATGTTTTTCTCTGCTTGTCTAAACAGGATGGATAAACATCTCCCTTGTATATATTGTCCCATCAAACTCGCAGTATGTTTTTCTTTGCTCGTCTAAACAAGATGGAGAAACATCTCACTTGTATCTATTGTCCCCTCAAACTCACCCTATGTTTTTCTTTGCTCGTCTAAACATGATGGGGAAACATCTCACTTGTATCTATTGTCCCCTCAAATTCTCTTTATGTGCCTTCCTTCCTTTTCCCGTGCCACAGAAAAAAAGCGGACGTTCCCGTCTGTGACACACAAGCCCGGGTCTTGATATCTTTGGGGGTATAGTTTTAAAAATGAATATACAAAGTATTTCTACTTTAAAACTATACCTATTATGCATGAAAATAGTTGTAAATGTACGAAGATTTCATAAATTAAGAGTTTTCTTTTAGGAAAAAAGAAGTAATATGATGATTTTAGCTCATAATTGTGTGGTGCTTATCATTGGTGATGCCTAGATGTACAATGTTTACCATCGGCGATTTCCAGATCTACTTAAAGTTTCGTCCGATCTCGTCGTGTGGTGGCATTTCCACTAAAATAATGTATGAAATAACCTTCTAACTACTTCTCCAGTCCATTTAATAGGTCTAGATGTAGTTGGGGTACATTCAGGAACAGTGGTCGGGTCAAAGGTCATGTCCTTATGCCTCTGACGTCACAATAAATACTGAAACTTCTCCGTTAATTCATCGATTTCACTCGGTTGTTAGCCACGCTTATTGATTGAACTATGAAAGGTCACCAGACATGCGCATGTAAATCGTGTACAACAAAAAGTTTTACAATAGATTTTACGTTGCAACGAAACAAAATCGCTACAGTGAGTATGGCAGTCACTAGACTAACAGGAAGTTATCATCGACTACGGCAAGGGAAGATTAAGCTCCCGCCAGACGCTGCCCGCCTCTGAAAGGAGTGACGATGGCCGGCGGGCAGACTTAGTTCAGAATATCAGCTCAAACTTTGAACAACTATTTCAAATATTGACGTCATTTGTTTTTTATTTGACAACGACATGAAATTTATGTAAACCCCCCCCCCCCCCCCAATTGTGGTCAAATGTCAAATCAAATTCAGCTGTACCTCTACGAATCACTGTCATATCATGTTTTGTTAGAGCCCACCATTTTATTATTTCACTTCACGGGCAATCATCCTCGACTTAAATAATTTTCACATGATTTGTAACTGTCACCTTGAACGCAAAAGAGGTAAAGATGATCAAGCAGGATTATTATGAGAATTAGGATTATTATGAGATTAGATCAAGAAATTATTTTAGAGTAAAAGTTGTCAGTGGGTTTCAGGTAAGCCTTAGTTTTGTCCTTTTTAGGGCAAACTTTTGACAAGTGTAGAATGTAGATAGTTTTGTAGATCTGTCCTGCTTAGAACTGAAAATGTGATGTAGTGATTCATCCTTTTGGAAGATGTTTTGTTGTGCGCGTTGCTTGGGCATTCTGTAATATTGTAAATAGCAGTTTTTTTTGTAACATTCATGATTGTAACAGTCATACTGCTCTGTTGTCAGATTCACGTCCCCATGGCATTGGCATAGTGCCCGGGAAGTTCTCTTGTAGGTTTTTCTGGTATCTGTCGGTTGGCATCAATTTTAAAGCCATTTGGCTACATCACATCACTCATCAGTTCACGCTCACTTTCCCCATCAATAAACCTTGACAACTTGTAAATTTAGTTGGAGTTCTTGAGTTGTTGGAACTTCTTCTGTCAGTCTAGTTGAACGAATGGAAATCCAGTTGTTCTTGAGCTTCGTGGCACTTGTTTTATTGTCGTGTTAGTGGCCAGCCTGGAAATGGTTGTTGTGTTGCTATGGGAACACAGTAGTAACACATTTTGCCTATTGAATAACAAGTAGCAGAAATAATAAAATCAGTCAGGCAGAGAATGTGAATGATATCATATCAAGCACAGAGGAGATCCAATAACTTATTTTATAGTTCTGACTATCAATGGAGAATTTTCCACTCTTATTACGGTTTTATGCAATCTAAGAGAGTCTAGTATATCTGGTGAGAGAGAGATAGGTGGTTCTCATACATCTTCATCTGGTGCCGGGTTGGCACATTAGTAATTGCCAACCCTATAGACTTTATTTCAACTATCAAACTGTACGACATCACATTCCCATCACACCCAGACAAAATACACAAATCCACAATGGACAATCTTGTAACAAAGATCATAAACATGTTGCAGCGATACAGATACAAAACAGCAACAGTATTTGGTAGAAGCACAATAGTAAACACAAATATCGTTCCAAATATATTATACACCGCTACAGCACTGGACTCTCCACAACAGACAATCCAAGAAATCAACAAACAAATTATACACTTTATCTTCACAAACAAAGTACACAACATTCAACATACAATTCTCATACAAGAAAAACTAAACAGATTGACTTCCTTACAGGGCATACAGACAAAAACAAAAGCACTCAGAATCAGCCACGTAGGTCGCATCATCAAACACCCAAACCAGCATACACTAGCTCACTACTACATGGGAATTAGACTATCAGACTTAGTCCCACCAAACAAACACCCGCCACCTCACTATTAGATAGGACTTAGACTAACAGACTTAGTCCCACCAAACAAACACCCGCCACCTCACTATTAGATAGGACTTAGACTATCAGACTTAGTCCCACCAAACAAACACCCGCCACCTCACTATTAGATAGGACTTAGACTAACAGACTTAGTCCCATCAAACCAGCACTGCTAGCCCATTACTACATAGGACTTAGACTGTCAATCTTAGTCCCACCAAACCTGCACCCACTAGCTCACTACTTCCTGGGACTTTGACTATCAAACTTAGTCCCACCAAACAAGCAGAAACTAGCTAACTTCTACATAGGACACTCTAAGGGGTCATGACTACCAGAGGTCTTGGGAGTTGTTACTTTTTTTTTGTCCCCATACTGAACCCATGATCTTCCAGTTGGCACTGCACTTTGAAGTGCGTCTTTAGCCATTCAGCTACAGAAGACTGGTATTGGTTGTATGTTTACAATTCTTTCTAAGAGCAAATATCTTAAAGTTGTATGGATACACTCGAGCTACAACTCTATCAAAGATAAATATTTTATAGGTGTATGGTTACACTTGAGCTACAACTCTATCAAAGATAAATATTTGATAGGTGTATGGTTACACTTGAGCTACAACTCTATCAAAGATAAATATTTGATAGGTGTATGGTTACACTTGAGCTACAACTCTATCAAAGATAAATATTTGATAGGTGTATGGTTACACTTGAGCTACAACTCTAAGATCAAATATTTTATTAATGTATGGTTACACTTGAGGTACAACTCTGTCTAAGATAAAATATCTTATAGATGTATTCTTACACCTGAGCTACAACTCTGTATAAGATTAAATATGTTATAGGTGTATGCTTACACATGAGCTACAACTCTGTCTAAGTTAAAATATCTTATAGGTATATTCTTACACTGGAAGTACAACTGTAAGATCAAATATCTTATAGGTGTATGGTTACAACTGAGCTACAACTATATCTAATTTGAAATATCCTCTATTTGTATGTTTACACTTGAACTACAACTCTGTCTCAGATCAAATAACTTGAAAGAGTATGGTTACACTTGAGCTACAACTCTAAGATCAAGTATATTATAGTTGTGTGGTTACACTTGAGATACAAATCTGATATCAATTATCTTATAGGTGTATGTTTTCACATGAACTACAACTCTGTCTAAGATCAAATATCTTATAGGTATATGCTTCCACTTGCACTGCAACTCTTAAGATAAATTATTTTATAGGTGTATACTAACACCATAGCTACAATTCTGTCTAAGATTAAATATCTTATAGGTGTATGCTTACACTTGAGCTACAACTTTAAGATCAAATATTCTATAGGTGATTACTTTCACCTGAGCTACAACTCTGTCTAATTACACATATTTTAAAGGTTTATGGTTACAATTGAGCTACAACTCTAAGATCAATTATTTTACAGGTGTATACATTCACCTTAGCTATGACTCTCTCTAAGTTCAAATATTTTATATCTTTACTGTTACACTTGGGCTACATCTCTAAGATCAAATATTTTATAGGTGTATTCTTACACTTTAGGTACAACTCTAAGAACAAATAGCTTATAAGAGTATGGTTACATTCTAACTAAAACTGTAAGATCAAATATCTTATAGGTGTATGATTACACTAGAGCTACACTATATCTGATATGAAATATCTATCTTAATGCGAAGAAAACTAAATTGATGACAACTGACAAAATAAACAAGGCAGCTGAAACATGTATCAATGAGGAAAAACTGGAAGAAGTGGAGAGTTTTGAATATCTTGGATCACTACTAACTAATAATGGAGATACAATGAGGGAAATTAAAAGGAGGACATCTATTGCTCTTCAGAAAGTAAAACAAATAAAGAATCTGTGGAGAGGAGCAGACAGAACCACAAAAATAAGATTTTTAAGGGGATGCATCTTTCCCATTGCAACATATGCCTGTGAGACCTGGACACTTAACAAAACAGCTGAGAAACACATAAATGCCTTTGAATGTAAATGCTACAGAAAAGTTCTCCAAATATCGTGGACAGAAAAAAGAACAAATATATTTATACTACAAGAGCTTAATATTGAAGAAGGCTAGCTAGTCATTCATTCATTTGAATGTCCCTTGCGGAACTTTGCCTTCCAAGCAGCACTCCTGTAGGCCTCTTGGTTGTGAGCAAGACGGCCTGCTGCTGCTGCGTCCATTTGCAGATCATCAACGATTTCTTGCAGGCTGGCTAGTAAAGAGGATTAAAGAGAGAAAACTTAAATATTTTAGACACATTAAACATCATGATAATTTAGGAAGACCATATTGGAAGGATACATAGTGGGAAAAAGAAATAGAGGAGACCAAAACAAAGATGGCTGCAAGACATCGTTGACGATCTGCAAATGGATGCAGCAGCGGCAGGCCATCTTGCTCACAACTGATAGGCCTAGAGAAGTGCTGTTTGGGAGGCAAAGTTCCGCAAGGGACATGCAAATGAATGAATGAATGAATGATTATCTATCTTTGATCTAATATTTTATGCATGAATGTTTAAACGTGAGCTACAACTCTAAGATCACATATTGTATAGGCATATGGTTACAAATGAGGCTCAACTGTTAGATAATTTTTTTTGTAGGTATATGCATTCACTTGAGCAACAACTTTAAGATCAAATATGTTATATGTGGAAACTTACACTTCAGATATAAATCTAACATCAAATATTTTATAGCTGTATGGTTGCACTTGAGCTACAACTCTAGGACAGAATATTATATATGTGTATGCTTAAACTTGAGCTACAACTCTGTCTAAGTCCAAATATATTATAGGTGTATGGTTACAATTAAGCTACAGTTATAAGATAAAATATCTTATAAATGTATTCTTACACTTGAGGTACACCTCCAGGATCAAATATCACTTGAGCTACAATATTCTTAAACATGAGCGACAACTCCAAGATCACATATCAAATATCTTATAGGTGTATGATTATACTTGAACTACAACTCTGTCTAAGATTAAATATCTTATCGGTATGTGCTTACACTTGAGTTACAACTATAGAATCACATATTTTAAAGGTGTATGGTTACACCTGAGCTACAACTATACAATCAAATATCTTATAGGTCTTTCCTTACACTAGAGCTACAGCTCTAATATCAAATATTTTATAGGTTTCTTTTTACATTTGAGCTGCAACTATCAGATTATATATCTTTATGTGTATGCTTACACTTATGCTACAACTCAAAGATCAAATATTTTATAGATCTATGGTGCACTTCAGCTATAACTCTAAGATAAATTATTTTACAACTCTGTCTAAGATCAAATATTTTATAGGTGTATGTTTGCATGTGAAATACAAATCTAAGATAAATATCTCATAGGTGTATGCTTCCACATTAACTATAACTCTGTCTAAAATTAAACACTTGAGCTACTATTCTGTCTAAGATAAAATATCTTATAGGTATATGGTTACATCTGAGCTATAAATCTAAGATACAACATCTTATAGGTGTATGGTTACAACTAAGGTGCAACTGTAATATCAAATATCTTATAGGTGTATGGCTTCACTTGAGCTACAGCTCTATCAAATTTATTATAAATATATAGTTACATTTGACCTATAACTCTAGTCTAAGAATGCATATCTTATAGGTGTATGCTTACACTTAAACTACTGCACTGTTTAAGATTAAATATTTTATGAGTGTATGGTTACACTTGAGCTACAACTCAGTCTAACATGAAATATCTTTGTATGCTTACATTTCAGAAATGCAGATGAAGCCACTGACAACAATTATTGAGGAAAGACGCTGGCAATGGTTGGGTCATGTGTTCCGAATGACTGACAACTCACTACTAAAAATAGCACTAAGATGGACACCACAGGGGAACAGAAGTAAGGGTAGACCAAAAGAGACATGGAGAAGAACAACAGAAAGGATGTTGAGCAATAGAGGGCTCACCTGGGCAAGAGCAGAAAAAAAAGTGAAGGACAGGCATTTGTGGAAAACCCTTGCAGAAGCCCCATGTGCCCTGGGCACTTAAGGTTCAGAGAGAGAGATGCTTACATTTGAGCTACAATTGTACCTAAGATCATATATCTTTTATGTATATGCTTAAGCAATACAGAACATCTCTGATAGATGTAAGGGCTTACAGGGGTGCAGATGTCAACAGTGATCACAATTTGTGCATAGGGAAAATAAAACTGAAACTGAAAAGCCAACACAAGAAATCAGTACACAGAAAGATAAACAGCCACAGCCTCATTCATTCATTCATTTGCATGTCCCTTGCGGAACTTTGCCTCCCAAACAGCACTCCTGTAGGCCTCTCGGTTGTGAGTAAGATGGCCTGCTGCTGCTGCATCCATTTCCAGATCGTCAACGATGTCTTGCAGCCATCTTCGTCTTGGTCTTCCTCTTTTTCTTTTTCCCATTATGTATCCTTCCAATACGGTCTTCTCTAAATTACCATGACGTTTAATGTGTCCAAAATATTTAAGTTTTCTCTGTTTAATTCTCTTCACTAGCCAGCCTTCTTCAATATTAAGTTCTTGTAGTATAGATATATTTGTTCTTTTTTGTGTCCACGATATTTGGAGAACTCTTCTGTAGCATTTACATTCAAAGGCATTTATGTGTTTCTCAGCTGTTTTGTTAAGTGTCCAGGTCTCACAGGCATATGTTGCTATGGGAAAGATGCATGCCCTTAAAAATCTTATTTTTGTGGTTCTGTCTGCTCCTCTCCACAGATTCTTTATTTGTTTTACATTGTAGCCAATGCCTACAAGAAGAAAATACTAACAGTAATTTCAATCAGGAACTTGCCAATCATTTCAAAACACACAGTGAAGTAGTCGAGATAGGTATAGATGAATTATGGAATTCTTACAGCACAGCCATAATCACAGCAGTAAAACCAAGCACTGGACTGAAAAAACCAAATAGAAAAGCATTGATATCATAAAACACATGGAAGTACGTACATGAAAGACGAGCAGTCAAATTAGACATGTTGAATGTAAAAACAGATCTTGGAAAAGATCTGGTGGAAGCAACATACAAAGAACTAGAAAAGAAAGTAAAAAGTTCAGCTAGAAGGGATAAAAGAGAATACATAGACAATATGGAGAAAGAGGCAGAAAAAGCAGCAAAAACAGGAGACAGCAAAACTTTATATAACATACAAAAGAAGCTAACAGGTACTATTACATCTAAAGAAAGACCAATCCTTAGCAAAACTGGAACGCTATTAACATCAAATAAAGACCAAAAGCAAAGATGGGCTGAACACTTCCAAGAAATACTTAATTGACCACACCCAAAAGAATTGTAAAACCTTGAAACCGACTTACCAGCCCCGCAACTAAAAGTCAGCCTAAATGAAATTACATTGCATGAAATTGAAACAGCAGTGAATTTAATGGCTAACAACAAAGCTGCAGGTGAATATGAAATAACACCCGAAATGCTAAAAGCTATCAGTAGTGATAACATAAGACAACTACAGAAATGTTTAACAAGATTTGGAAAGAAGAAAAGGTCACTTCTAATTGGAAAAAAGAATCATTGTTAAAATACCAAAAAAAAAGCAACCTTAGTGACTAACAATTGGAGAGAAGTAACCTTAATATCAGTTGTGTCAAAAGTATTTTGCAAGGTCATTTTGAATAGACTTAAAGATATAGTGGATACAGCAATGAGAGAAGAACAAGCAGGATTTCGAAAAGGGAGAAGCTGTCTCGGCCAGATCTTTACTCTAAGAATAATACTTGAAGACCATATTGAAAAGCAGAAACCATAAATATTGAACTTCATAGACTTTAAAAAGGCATTTGATAGCATATACAGAGATTCATTATGGAGTATTTTAAGTCTATTTAGAATACCATCTAAAATTGTCAACATCATTAAGTACTTCTACAATGGATATGTTTGTGCAGTCAAGACAGAAGAAGGGATGAGTGAATGGTTCCAGATTGAAACAGGTGTGAAACAAGGATGTATACTGTCTCCTTTACTTTTTGGGATTACAATAGACTTCATAATGAAAAATGCTGCACAGGTAGCACAGGTATTGACTGGGTACATGGGACCCAACTAGAAGATATTGATTTTGCTGATGACATAACTCTTATCAGTAACAATGTGAATGCCATGCACGAAAATACAGATTACCTGTCTTCAATGGCTAGCAAAATAGGACTTGAAATTAACAAGGACAAAACAAAAATAATGAAACTTCCCATTAATCACAAAGGAAAAATAAACGTAGAAGGGACAGATATTGAAGAAGTCGATCAATTTGCATACCTTGGCAGCTACATAGACCAGGATGATGACACCAGATAGGAACTTAGAATCAGAATTGCAAAAGCAGCATTGATCTTCAAGAATCTTGAGAACATATGGAATTCAAAAGTTATAAACACAAAAACCAAGTTAAGACTATTCAATTCAAATGTAATATCCACAGTCATTTATGCATGCGAAAGCTGGAAAACAACTAAAGAAATAGACAAGAAATTAGACTCTTTTGAAAACAAATGCCTAAGGAAAATACTCGGCATCAAGTGGAACGAATTCAAGAACAATGTATATATAAGACAGATGACTGAACAACAACCAGTCTCACGGGTGATCAGGAACAGGAGATGGAGATATGTTGGTCACTTGATGAGAAGAAATGATCAGAGAATCCTAAAACAACCTATCAAGTGGAACGCAACAGGCCAAAGAAAAAGAGGCAGACCGAATGAAATTCTGAAGAGGACAATGATACGAGAGGCCAAATTAACAGGCATAAAATCCCATTGATGAGGTTGAAAGACTCGCCGAAGACAGGAAAAATTGGCGAACTATCTTGCTAGCCCTATGTGATGTTTAATGACAGGGGAAGTATATAAGATAAAAGATATGCTTATACTTGTGTTACAACTCTAAGATCAATTATTTTATAGGTGTATGGTTATACTTTAACTGCAACTCTACGGTCAAATATATTCTAGGTTTTGCCTTTCACTTGAGCTAACAGGGATGGCGACTGCTGTAAAACTGGTTTAAATAAAAAAGGTAGATAGAGGTGTATGGTGCAGTTTTACAAAGTGAGGGATGGAATGAGTAAAGTGAGAAAAAAACAAATAGAAAGTATGAGAATGTATAAATGAAAAACATACAACACCCGATATTTCGCATGATCCTTTTTGGAGGATTACATACACAACGAGACACACACAAAAAAAGAAAAAAACCGAAGAATTTATCTTATGTTGGCCTCCTTCAGAAGTAGAAATGTGTGTATTAGAAGGAAGGACCAAGCGGACCACAACAAAGGATACCCGATAGAGCCAATCATAAAGAAAAGGTGGAGAGAGAGGGGGAAAACAAGTGGTAGAAATGGGGTGGGGGGAAAGGCAATAGAAACATGATAGCCACTAGAGGAGGAGGTGTCGGGGGGGGGGGGAAGGGGACGCAGAGAGATAATGAATGAAGAACATAAACATCTGCAGGGAGAAGAATATGACAAGACCCTATAAACATCAGTATGTTGCCAGAGAAGAAAAGAGGGTGGTGGTAGGGAGGAGTAGCATAGAGAAAGAAAGTTTAAAAAAGGGAGTGGAAAACTAAAGAAGTTACAGAAAGCTGAAGACATTGTTAATTCCAGCTGGGTGGAGACAGCCAGTCTGGAAAATAAGGCGCTGTTCTATGACCCTCCGAGATCGTACATCAGCAGAACAAGAGCGGATTGCACTAACAGAAATGTCCTGTTTTCCCCTGTGGTTGCTAAGGCAAAAATGTTTAGCCACAGGTGTCCAGGCCCTCTTAGAAATATCACTGAGATGCTACCGAAATCGATCTCCTAAGCGTAAGCCAGTCTCCCCTATTTACTTCAAACCGCAACGTTTGCACATAATAGCATAAATAACATTGCGTGAAGTACAAATGAAACCCTCCTGTACTGATAACGCGGACTTAGGGAAGGAGATCTGGCTAGCCTCGACAACAAATGGACAAGTGTTGCATCTACGACATCCGCAAAGTCTGGTACCATAAAAAGTGTCATCTGTCTTAAGATGACTACGAATTAAAAGGTCCCTGAGGTTCTTACCCTGTCTGTAGGCTACCAGTGGGGGTTCCCCAAAAAGTTCACGTATATCAGGCCCGGTTTGGAGGAGATGGAGACGGCGAAACAGTATGTTTTTAACTGCCAAGCTATGAGGGTGGTACGTGAGTACCAGTTTAATTCTGTCCGAGCTACAGTGCGGTTTAGGAGTGAGGGCTTGTTGCCGTGATATATGGCTGATGCGGTTCCAAGATGACGAGAGAACATGTTCTGGATAACCACGTTGACGGAAGAAATCTAGCATTTTATGGCCTTGATCCTGGAAATCCACATCATCATTACACAAACGTCGCAACCTAAGAAGCTGGGAAAAAGAAATATAGTCCTTACACGATCTGGGATGGGAGGAAGAGTACAGGAGGTAGCTATGAGAGTCTGTAGGTTTATAGAAGTAGTAAGCCCGGAAGGGCCGATAGTAACTGCAATGTCAAGAAAGTTAGCGGAAGTAGCAGAGATATGAGAGGTGAAAGAAATGACAGGATTGTACTCCTTAACAAAACTGATAACGTTGTTAAGATCTTCCTCTTTGCATTGATGTGACCCCAATGCCGTTATCTATGTAGCGTCTATAGAAGGCGGGAAAAGGGCCTCTAAAGGCTCTCAGAACCTTGTGTTCGAAGTGGCCCATGAACAGACACTCGTAGCTGGGGCCCATCTTGGTACTCATGGCTACACCACTAATCTGGTCGAAGTAAAGGCAATTGAATTCAAAAGAATTGATTTAGAGGACAAGTCGTGTAAGGCACAGAATAGTGGACATAGGAATGGAGGGATTGCGTCTTTTGTTCAGAAAGAACTTGACGACCCCCTCCGTCCTTCTGCTGACCAGTTCTCACTCCTTCAAGATGCCCATCGTTTCCATCGCAGACTGCGTTTGAAATTCTATTTCCAAGACGCGTCCCAACCTTCATCATCCGAATCCACTTCCGATGATGACCCTTTCTCTCACTTCTCCAAACAACCATCCACCTGGACACCTTCAGCAGGAGTGCCTCGTGCCTTGGACCTCTACTGTGATCACACTCTCCATGAAATTCGCAAGCTCCGCCTTCCCCGTGTACGACACTCTAACCTGACCCCCGGGGAGCAGCGTGCACTTTCTCAACTCCAGCGCAGGAAAGATATCATGATCAACAGTGCAGACAAGGGCGGGGCCATTGTTTGTTGGAAGAAAGAATTGTACATCCAGGAGGCCATGGGCCAGTTGAGCAACACTAAATTTTATGCCTCTCACCCTCAAGATCCGACTCTGGCCAACAACCACCATGTTCGTGACACGATCAACGAACTCATCCACAAGACTGGTCTTTCTCCCTCTGCTACTCATCTTCACATCCACGACAGCTGCTTAGGAAAGCCATCCTTTTATCTACTCCCTAAGATACACAAACCAGGCAACCCAGGAAGGCCCATAGTGTCCGCATGTTCCTGCCCTACTGAACAAATCTCGAGCTTTATTGACAGTATCTTTCAACCTCTGGTCACTAGTCTGCCCACTTATCTCAAGGACACCAATCATGCTGTCATTACTTTTGAGACCCTTACACTCCTGCCTGGTCACACCTACCGTATCTTCACCCTTGATGTAGTATCCTTATACACATCCATCCCGCATGATCAAGGACTTCAGGCCGTCAAGTTCTTTCTGAACATAAGACGCAATCCTTCCATTCCTACGTCTATTATTCTGCGCCTTACGCGACTTGTCCTCTAAATCAATTCTTTTGAATTCAATTGCCTTTACTTTGACCAGATTAGTGGTGTAGCCATGGGTACCAAGATGGGCCCCAGCTACGAGTGTCTGTTCATGGGCCACTTCGAACACAAGGTTCTGAGAGCCTTTAGAGGCCCTTTTCCCGCCTTCTATAGACGCTACATAGATAACGGCATTGGGGTCACATCAATGCAAAGAGGAAGATCTTAACAACGTTATCAGTTTTGTTAAGGAGTACAATCCTGTCATTTCTTTCACCTCTCATATCTCTGCTACTTCCGCTAACTTTCTTGACATTGCAGTTACTATCGGCCCTTCCGGGCTTACTACTTCTATAAACCTACAGACTCTCATAGCTACCTCCTGTACTCTTCCTCCCATCCCAGATCGTGTAAGGACTATATTTCTTTTTCCCAGCTTCTTAGGTTGCGACGTTTGTGTAATGATGATGTGGATTTCCAGGATCAAGGCCATAAAATGCTAGATTTCTTCCGTCAACGTGGTTATCCAGAACATGTTCTCTCGTCATCTTGGAACCGCATCAGCCATATATCACGGCAACAAGCCCTCACTCCTAAACCGCACTGTAGCTCGGACAGAGTTAAACTGGTACTCACGTACCACCCTCATAGCTTGGCAGTTAAAAACATACTGTTTCGCCGTCTCCATCTCCTCCAAACCGGGCCTGATACACGTGAACTTTTTGGGGAACCCCCACTGGTAGCCTACAGACGGGGTAAGAACCTCAGGGACCTTTTAATTCGTAGTCATCTTAAGACAGATGACACTTTTTATGGTACCAGACTTTGCGGATGTCGTAGATGCAACACTTGTCCATTTGTTGTCGAGGCTAGCCAGATCTCCTTCCCTAAGTCCGCGTTATCAGTACAGGAGGGTTTCATTTGTACTTCACGCAATGTTATTTATGCTATTATGTGCAAACGTTGCGGTTTGAAGTAAATAGGGGAGACTGGCTTACGCTTAGGAGATCGATTTCGGTAGCATCTCAGTGATATTTCTAAGAGGGCCTGGACACCTGTGGCTAAACATTTTTGCCTTAGCAACCACAGGGGAAAACAGGACATTTCTGTTAGTGCAATCCGCTCTTGTTCTGCTGATGTACGATCTCGGAGGGTCATAGAACAGCGCCTTATTTTCCAGACTGGCTGTCTCCACCCAGCTGGAATTAACAATGTCTTCAGCTTTCTGTAACTTCTTTAGTTTTCCACTCCCTTTTTTTAACTCTCTTTCTCTATGCTACTCCTCCCTACCACCACCCTCTTTTCTTCTCTGGCAACATACTGATGTTTATAGGGTCTTGTCATATTCTTCTCCCTGCAGATGTTTATGTTCTTCATTCATTATCTCTCTGCGTGCCCTTCCCCCCCCCCCCCGACACCTCCTCCTCTAGTGGCTATCATGTTTCTATTGCCTTTCCCCCCACCCCATTTCTACCACTTGTTTTCCCCCTCTCTCTCCACCTTTTCTTTATGATTGGCTCTATCGGGTATCCTTTGTTGTGGTCCGCTTGGTCCTTCCCTCTAATACACACATTTCTACTTCTGGAGGAGGCCACATTAAGATAAGTTCTTCGGTTTTTTTCTTTTTTTTTGTGTGTGTCTCGTTGTGTATGTAATCCTCCAAAAAGGATCATGCCGAAATATCGGATGTTGTATGTTTTTTATTTATACATTCTCATACTTTCTATTTGTCTTTTCTCACTTTACTCACTCCCTCCCTCACTTTGTAAAACTACACCATACATCTCTAACGACACTTGAGCTTCAACTCTAAGATTAAAAAATTTTATAGGTTTGTGGTTACACTTGAGCTACAACTCTCAGATCAAATATCTTATGTGTGTATGGCTGCACTTGAGCTACAACTCTAAGATCAAATATTTTTTAGGTATATGGTTATACTTGAGCTACAACGCTGTCTAAGATCAAATATCTAATAGGTACATGTTTACACTTGCACTTCAACTCTATTATCAATATTTTACAGGTGTATACTTACACCTTAGGTACGACTCTGTATAAGATCAAATATTTTATATATTTATAGTTACACTTCAGCTACAACTGTGAGATTAAATATCTTATAGGTGTATGTTAAAACTTGAGCTACAACTCTGTCTGAGATCTTATAACTTAAATAACTATGGTTACACTTCAGCTACATCTCAGATCAAATATATTATTGATGTGTGGTTACACCTTAGCTACAAATCTTAGATCTTTTAGATGTATGGTTTCACATGTGCTAAAACTCTGCCTATGATCAAACATCTCATATGTGTATGCTTACACTTGAGCTACAGCTCTGTCTAATATCAAATATTTTATAGGTGTATGCTTAAACTTGAGCTACAACTCTAAGATCAAATATTTTACAGGTGAATGGTTACTCGTGAGCTACAACTCTAAGATCAAATATCTTATTGGTGTAATGTTAAAACTGAGCTACAACCCAAAATCAAATAGCTTTTAGGTGCGTGGTTACACTTGATCATCATCTGTAAGACCAAATATCTTATAAGTATATGTAACACTTGAGATACAACTCTCAGATCAAATATTCTATAGGTGTATAGTTACACCTGAGCTACAGCTATATCTAAGATCAAATATTTTAAAGGTTTATGGTTACACTTGAGCTACAACTCTGTCTAAGAACAAATATCTTATAAGTGTATTCTTCACTTGAGCTACAACTTTAAAATCAAATATCTTATAAGCATATGGTTACACTTTAGCTACAAATCTAACATCAAATATCTTATTTAGATGTGTATGGTTGCACAATCATAGATGCCATCAAACACATGAAGAAAAGAAAAGCGACTGGGCCTGATAATATAGCAATAGAAGAAATAGAAGCGCTAAAGGAGATAGGAATAAAAATAATAACCAAGTTACTGAATGACATTTACAACAGTGGTTATATTCCCAGTGAGCTGAATAAATCTACGTTTATAGCACTTCCAAAGAAACCAGGTGCAAAGGAATGTGATGACCACTGGACTATTAGCCTCTCATGTCACATAATGAAGCTACTTCTGAGAATAAATATGAGAAGAACAAGGAAAAAAATAAAAATGCAAATAGCAGATGAACAGTTTGGATTTGTTGAAGGAAAGGGAACACACAATGCCATATATGCTTTATGAACACTAACAGAAAGAACTATAGAAGTACAGAAAGATCTCTACTTATGCTTCATTGATTACACCAAGGTATCGACAAGGTGAAACATAATGAAATTATTAAAATGCTTGAAGACATCAGTATAGACGGCAAAGACCTGAGTATAGTAAAACATCTATACTGGCAACAAGAAGCAGCAGTTCGGGTTGAAAATAGAACTGGAAAATATCAACCTATAAAACAAGCGGTGTGACAAGGATGTGTACTATCTCCAGACCTCTTTTCTCTGTACAGTGAGAATATTCTAAGAATAATCATCACAGAACCAGGCATACAAATTGGAGGATACAATATTAACAACCTTTGGTATGTTGACGACACAGTACTGATAGCTGAGAACCAATAGGACAAAATCTCTTGGATAAAGTCACCAAAGAAGGTGAACAGAAAGGCCTTACTTTGAACATCAAAAAGACAGAGACTATGGTTATATCTAAGAAACGGAATCCGCCAGCATGCAGTATACAATTAAACGGAACTATTTTAAAGCAGGTGCAGAAATTCAAATACACTGGAGCAGTAATAACTTCAGATGGGAAGTGCAGAACAGAAATTAGGAACAGAGTAGGCCAAGCACAGACTGCATTTCAGAGAATGAGAAACATATTATCCAACACATCCTTATCAATGAATGTTAGAAAACGAGTCTTAAAATGTTATATTGAACCTATCCTGTTATATGGAAGTGAATCATGGACAATAGGCAGGTCTGCACAAAAATCATTGGAAGCAGCAGAAATGTGGTTTATTAGAAGAATGGTGCGAATCCCCTGGACAGCAAAAATGCCTAATGAAGAGTGTATGAGAAGAGCCGGAGAGACAAAAAAATATTGTAAAAAAAGATAAGAGAGAGACAATGTACCTTCATAGGACATGCAATGAGAAGAGGGAGCATTGAACATATTATAACAATAGGAAAAATAGAGGGAAGAAGATAAAGAGGAAGACCAAGAGAAATGATACTGGACATTCTGACAGGATGGTGTGTGATAAGATCACCAAATCAGTTTATACCCTGGATGAAGTTACAACTCTAAGATCAAATATTGTATAGGTGTATGGCTACACTTGAGGCTCAACACTAAGATACATATTTTTCATAGGTGTATGCATACACTTGAGCTACAAATCTAACATCAAATATCTTATAGGTGCATGGTTGCACTTGAGCTACAACTCTCTGTCTACACTCAAATGTTTTAAGGTGCATGGTTCTACTTGAACTACAACACTAGCATCAAATATTTTTTTGGTGTATGGTTACACTTGTGCTACAACTCTGTCTAAGATCAAATATCATATAGGTGTATATTTACACTTGAGTTACAACTCTAAGATCAAATATTTAATAGGTGTATGGTCACACTTGAGTTACAACTCTGCCTAAGATCAAATAAATTTTAGATGTATGCTTACACTTGAGCTATACTTCTATATAAGATCAAATAACCTATAGCTGTATGCTTACACTTGACCTACAATTTTAAGATCAAATATCTTTTAGGTGTATGTTTACATTTGAGCTAGAATTCTAACATTAAAATTCATATAGTTGTATGTTTACACCTGAGCTAAAATTTTCTGATCAAATATTTCATAGGCATATGATTACACTTGAGCTACAACTGTAAGATCAAATATTTTCTAGATGTATTATTACACTTGAGATACAACTCTGTCTAAGATGAAATATATTATAGGTGTATACTTCCACTTGCACTACAACTCTGTTTAAGATCAAGTATCTTTTAGGTGTATTCTTACACCTGAGCTACAACTCTGTCAGACATAAAATATTTCATAGGTGTATGATTACGCTTGAGTTACATCTCTGTCTAAGAGATCTTATAGATGTATGTTTCCAATTTAACTACATCTCTGTCTAAGATTAAAGATCTTATAGGTGTATGGTTACACTTGAGATACAAGTCTAAGTTTAAAAATTATATAATTGTATGCTTACACTTGAGCTACAACTGTAATATTAAATATCCTATGGTGTTTGGTTACAACTGAGCTGCAACTCTAAGATCAAATAGCTTATAGGTGTATGGTTACACTTGAAGAAAATCTATAAGATCAAATATCTTATAGGTGTATGGTTACACCTGAGCTACAACTATATCTAATATGAAATATCCTATATTTGTATGTTTACATATGAGCTACAACTCTGTCTAAGATCAAATATTTTGTACCTGTATACATACACTTGAACTACAACTCTGTCTAAGATCAAATAACTTATAGGAGTATATTTACATCTGAGTACAACTCTAAGATCAAATATCTTAAATGTGTATGTTACAACTGAACAACAACTCAATTTTCAAATATCTTGTAGGTGTATTGTTGAACTTGGAATAGAACAATGAGATCAAATATTTTGTACCTGTATACATACACTTGAACTACACCTCTAGGTTCAAATAAAATGTATGTGTTTGCTTACACTTGAGCTATATCTCTGTCTAAGATCAAATATATTATAAGTGTATTCTCACATTTTAACTACAACTCTGCCTAAGTTTAAATATCTTAAAGGTCTATGCTTACACTTGAGTTACAACTCTGTCTAAGATCAAATATCTTATAGGTGTATACTTCCATTTTAACTACAACTCTGTCTAAGATTAAATATCTTATTGGTGTATGCTTACATTTGAGCTACAACTCTGTCTAAGATCAAATATTCTATAGGAGTATGTTTACACTTGAGGTACAACTCCAAGATCAAATATCTTATAGGCATATGGTTACAACCAAGCTACAACTCGAAGAGAAAATATCTTTTAGGTATATGTTTATGCTTGAGCTACACCTCTGTCTAACTTCAAATAAAATAAAGTATGATTGATCTTTAGCTACAACTCTAAGATCAAATATATTATAGGTGTATGATTACATGTGAGCTACAACTCTGAAATCAGTTATCTTATAGGTAAATGAATACACATTAGCTGCAACTCTAAGATCAAATATTTTCTAGGTGTATACTTACACTTGAGCTACAACTCTAGGTTCAAATAATATATATATATATACTTACACTTGAGCTACAATGCTAGGTTCAAATAATATATATGTATACTTACACTTCAGCTACAACTCTGTCTAAGACCACATATCTTATAGGTGTATGCTTCCTCTTGCGCTACAACTCTGTCTAAAATCAAGTATCTTTTAGGTGTATGGTTACATTTGAGCTAGAACTCTGTCTAAGATCAAATTTTGTATAGGTGCATGGTTCAACTATTAATAGCAGACATTAAGAAAAAGATAAAAAAGACAGTTATGGGATCAAGACCACTCCACTTTGATCTTACAAAAATACCAGAACAATATGGTATAGAAGTGAAGAACCATTTCAAAATACTGATGGCTGTACAGAAGGAAATGACACCAGATGATTTGGCTACACAGGGCAGAGATATCTTTATAACAACAGCTGAATACATGGTTCCAGTAAAGAAAACACAAAAGAATGGATGGATTACAGCAGGCACACTAGAACTGATAAAACAACATAGAGAAATGAAGATGCAATGGAAAGTGACAAACAACAGCAAAGAGAAATATAAATCTTTAACAAAAGAAGTACGAAGAAACATAAGAAAAGACAAAAAAACAATACATACAAGATTGTTGTGAAAGAATAGAAAGACATCAGAAGTGTGGAAGAGACAGTGAAATGTTTAAGGAAATGAAGACATTGATGAGAAATGTCACACCTAAGCTAAATGTAATTCGTGACAAGATGGGGATTATCTTGACAGAGACAGAGGAAATTCTAGAAAGATGGAAGGAATATTGCAGCGGAATGTATGAAACAACTGACTGTGAAAGCAGAAATCAACAGTGTGAATTATTATTGGAGGAGACAGAACCCGAACCGACAATAGAAGAAGATTTACGAGCAATAAAGAATCTGAGAAATGGTAAACCACTAGGAAGTGATGAGATAACAGCTGAACTTATTAATGCAGGAGGAAAGGAATGTGCAGCAATCTATCATGCACTATGTAAAAAGATATGGCATTCAGGTATTTGGCTAAATGAATGGAAAAGAATTGTATTCATACCACTGCCTAAAAAGGGTAACCTGAAGTTATACACAAATTACAGAACTGTTGCTCTGATTAGTCATCCCAGTAAAATTCTGTTAAAAATCATAATGGGTAGACTTCGAAAGAAAATAGAAGAAGTCAATATGGTCCAAGCGGGTTTTAGGCAAGGAAGAGGATCAAGAGATCATATATTCAACGTAAGATTTATAACAGAGAAGTGCATAGTTTAATGTGAATCTATATTTAGCCTTTATAGACTACTCAAAGGCATATGACTGTGTACAACATCAGAAATTTTGGGCAATACTGGGAAAAATGGGATGTCCAACACATTTGATACAATTAACATCACTGCTGTATCTAGACCAACAAGCAGCATTAAGAATAAATGGTGAAACAACAACTTGGTTTGACATAAAACAAGGGGTCCATCAGGGGTGCATATTGTCGCCCTACTTATTTAACTTGTATACTGAAAATATAATGAGGAATGTTAGAGAAGATGTAGACAAAGAATATTACAATGCCATAACACTTGGAGGTTATGAAATACCAGAGATTAGATATGCTGATGAGACAGTATTACTGTCCACAATACAAAAAGGAATGGAAAAACTAATTATGTCAGTCCATAAGAATAGTGAAGAGCTAAACCTCTATCTTAATGCGAAGAAAACTAAATTGATGACAACTGACAAAACTAGCAAGGCAGCTGAAATATGTATCAATGAGGAAAAACTGGAAGAAATGGAGAGTTTTGAATATCTTGGATCACTGCTAACTAATAATGGAGATACAATGAGGGAAATTAAAAGGAGGACATCTATCGCTCTTCAGAAAGTAAAACAACTAAAGAAGCTGTAGAGAGGAACAGACAGAACCACAAAAATAAGATTTTTAAGGGGATGCATCTTTCCCATCGCAACATATGCCTGTGAGACCTGGACATTTAACAAAACAGCTGAGAAACTCATAAATGCTTTTGAATGTACATGTTACAGAAGAGTTCTTCAAATATCGTGGACACAAAAAAGAACAAAAATATCCATACTACAAGAACTTAATATTGAAGAAGGCTGGCTAGTAACGACGATTAAAGAGAAAATTTAAATATTTTGGACACATTAAACGTCATGATAATCTAGAGAAAACTGTTTTGAAAGAGTACATAATCAGAAAAAGAAAGAAAGGAAGACCAAGATGAAGATAGCTGCAAGGCATCGTTGATGATCTAAAAATGGATGCATCAGCAGCAGGCTATCTTGCTCACAACCAAGAGGCCTACAAGAGTGCTGTTAGTTAAGCAAAGTTCCTTAAGGGACATGCAAATGAATGAATGAATGCTTACACTTGAGCTACAACTCTAATATCAAATATCTTAAGGTGTATTGTTACACTTGTACTACAATGATAAGGTCAAATATTTTATAGCTGTATATTTACACTTGAGCTACACTTCTAGGTTCGAATAATATATTTGTGTTTGTATACACTTGAGGTACACCTCAAAGAGCAAATATATTATATATGTATGATTACAGTTGAGCTACAGCTATATCTAATATGAAATATCCTATAGGTGTATGCATATACTTGAGCTACAACTTTAAATAAGGTCAGATAATATAAAGGAGTATGGTTACTCTTGAGCTACAGCTATATCTAATATGAAATATCCTATAGGTGTATGCATATACTTGAGCTACAACTTTAAATAAGGTCAGATAATATAAAGGAGTATGGTTACTCTTGAGCTACAGCTATATCTAATATGAAATATCCTATAGGTGTATGCATATACTTGAGCTACAACTTTAAATAAGGTCAGATAATATAAAGGAGTATGGTTACTCTTGAGCTACAGCTATATCTAATATGAAATATCCTATAGGTGTATGCATATACTTGAGCTACAACTTTAAATAAGGTCAGATAATATAAAGGAGTATGGTTACTCTTGAGCTACAGCTATATCTAATATGAAATATCCTATAGGTGTATGCATATACTTGAGCTACAACTTTAAATAAGGTCAGATAATATAAAGGAGTATGGTTACTCTTGAGCTACAGCTATATCTAATATGAAATATCCTATAGGTGTATGCATATACTTGAGCTACAACTTTAAATAAGGTCAGATAATATAAAGGAGTATGGTTACTCTTGAGCTACAGTTATATCTAATGTGAAATATCCTATAGGTGTATGCATATACTTGAGCTACAACTTTAAATAAGGTCAGATAATATAAAGGAGTATGGTTACTCTTGAGCTACAGCTATATCTAATATGAAATATCCTATAGGTGTATGCATATACTTGAGCTACAACTTTAAATAAGGTCAGATAATATAAAGGAGTATGGTTACTCTTGAGCTACAGTTATATCTAATGTGAAATATCCTATAGGTGTATGGTTACACTTGAGCGACAACTCTTTGATCAAATATATTATAAGTGCATGGTTACCCTTGAGCTACAACTCTGAGAGCAATTATCTTATGGGTGTATGATTGCACATGAGCTACAACTCTGTCTAAGATCAAATATCATATATGTGTATGCTTACACTTGAGATGCAACTCTAAAATCAAATATCATGTTTGTGAAGTCAAGACAGAAGAAGGGACGAGTGAATGGTTCCAGATTGAAACAGGTGTGAAACAAGGATGTATACTGTCTCCTTTACTTTTTGGAATTACAGTAGACTTCATAATGAAAAAATGCTGCACAGGTAACACAGGTATCGACTGGATACATGGGACCAGCTAGAATATCTTGATTTTGCTGATGACATAACTCTTATCAGTAGCAATATGAATTCCGTGTGAGAAAAAACAGATTGCCTGTCTTCAACGGCTAGCAAAATAGGACTTGAAATTAACAAGGACAAAACAAAAATAATGAAACTTCCCATTAACCAAAATGGAAAAATACACATAGAAGGGACAGATATTGAAGAAGTCAATCAATTTGCATACCTTGGCAGCTACATAGACCAGGATGGTGACACCAGGAAGGAAGTTAGAATTAGAATTGCAAAAGCAGCATCGATCTTCAAGAATCTTGAGAACATATGGAATTCAAAAGTTATAAGCACAAAAACCAAGTTAAGACTATTCAGTTCAAGTTAAGACTATTCAATTCAAATGTAATATCCATCCTCATTTATGCATGTGAAAGCTGGAAAACAACTAAAGAAATAGACAATAAATTAGACTCTTTTGAAAACAAATGCCTAAGGAAAAAGCTCAGTATCAAGTGGAACGAATTCAAGAACAACGCAGAGATAAGACAGATGACTGAACAACAACCAGTCTCATGGGTGATCAGGAAAAGGAGATGGACATATGTTGGTCACTTGATGAGAAGAAATGGTCAGTGAATCCCAAAACAAGCTATCAAGTGGAACACAACAGGCCAAAGAAAAAGGGGCAGACCGCGTGAAACTCTGAAGAGGACATTGTTAAGAGAGGCCAAATTAACAGGCATAAAATCCTTTGATGAGGTTGAAAGACTCGCCGAAGACAGGAAAAATTGGCAAACTACTTTGCGAGCCCTATGTGACGTTTAACTGCACGGGAAGGATATAAGATATAATATAAAATTATTACACTTGAACTACAACTACAAGATTGATTATTTTCTAGTTGTATGCTTACATTTGAGCTACAACTCTAAGTTCAAATAATATATATGTGTACTTACACTTGAGCTACAAGTTTGTCTAAGACAACATATCTCATAGGTGTATCCTTCCACCTGCACAGAACCCTGTCTAAGATCAAGTATACTTAGATGTATGCTTACACCTGACCTACAACCCTGTTAAGATCAAATATTTTATAGGTGCATGCTTACATACGAGGTTAAACTCTGTTTAAGATCAAATATTTTATTAATGTATAGTTACAATTGAGGTACATTCTTTCTGAGATTAAATATTTTATAGGTGTAGGCTTACAGTTGAGCTACAACTCTAAAATCAAATATTCCATTGGAGTATACTTACACCTGAGCTACAACTATGTCTGAGATCACATATTTAATAAGTTTATGGCTGCACTTAATCTACATCTCTATCTAATGTCAAATATCTTACAGGTGTATAGTTACACTTGAGCTTCAACCCTAAGATCAAATATTTTTTATGCGAAAGTTTACACTTGGGCTACAAATGTAAGATCAAATATTGTATAGGTGTGTGCATACACTTGAGCTACCACTTTAAGATAAAATATGTTATATGTCTAAGCTTACACTTGATCTACAAATCGAACATCAAATATCTTATAGGTATATGGCTACACTTGAGCTACAATTCTAGGATCAAATATTATATATGTGTATGCTTACACTTGAGCTACAACTCTGCCTATGATCAAATATCTCATATGTGTATGTTTCCAATTTAACTACAACTATGGCTAAGATTAAATATCTTATATGTGTATGCTTACACTTGAGATACAACTCTGCCTAAGATTTAATATCTTATAGGTGTATGGTTACACTTGAGCTACAACTCTAAGTTCAAATATTTTATTACTGGATGGTTACACTTGAGGTACAAATCTGCCTAAGATCAAGTATTTTATGCTTACACTTGAGCCATAACCAATTATTTTATAGATTTATACTTACACCAGAGCTATGACTCTGTCATTCATTCATTCCTTTGCTTGTCCCTTGCGGAACTTTGCCTCCCAAACAGCACTCCTGTAGGCCTCTCGGTTGTGAGCAAGATGGCCTGCTGCTGCTGCATCCATTTCCAGATCATCAACGATGTCTTGCAGCCATCTTCGTTTCGGTCTTCCTCTTTTTCTTTTTCCCATTATGTATCCTTCCAATACGGTCTTCTCTAAATTATCATGACGTTTAATGTGGCCAAAATATTTAAGTTTTCTCTCTTTAATCCTCTTTACTAGCCAGCCTTCTTCAATATTAAGCTCTTGTAGTATAGATATATTTGTTCTTTTTTGTGTCCACGATATTTGGAGAACTCTTCTATAGCATTTACATTCAAAGGCATTTATGTGCTTCTCAGCTGTTTTGTTAAGTGTCCAGGTCTCACAGGCATATGTTGCGATGGGAAAGATGCATGCCCTTAAAAATCTTATTTTTGTGGTTCTGTCTGCTCCTCTCCACAGATTCTTTATTTGTTTTACTTTCTGAAGAGCAATAGATGTCCTCCTTTTAATTTCCCGCATTGTATCTCCATTATTAGTTAGTAGTGATCCAAGATATTCAAAACTCTCCACTTCTTCCAGTTTTTCCTCACTGATACATATTTCAGTTGCCTTGTCTGTTTTGTCAGTTGTCATCACTTTAGTTTTCTTTGCATTAAGATAGAGGTTCTGCTCTTCGCTGTTCTTGCGGACTGACATAAATGATTGCTGCTTGGGTTTCTTGGTATGTTTCCAGAAGGTAGTTTACCATTGCTTTCCTTCCGGGCAGTGACTGTACTAGTCAGTGGTCGTAGCCATTGTCCCTACACTGAGATCATCTGCCTACCATCATAGAATAGGTGACCATAACCAACATTATCTGTCAGCTGCTCTCCCATTCCATCCACCACCTGCTATGACTCTGTCTAAGGATCAAATATCCTCTACGTGAATGTTTACACTTGAGCTACAACTCTGTTTAAGATCAAATAATTTATATGTGTTTGCTTGCACTTGAGCTACGACTCTGTCAAAGATGAAATATCTTATAGTTGTATGTTTACACTTGAGCTACAATTCTAATATGAAATATTTTATTAGTCTATGGTTACACTTGAGGTACAACTCTGTCTAAGATCAAATATTTTATAGGTGTATACTTGGATCTGAGCTACAACTATGTCTAACATCAAATATTTTATAGGTTTATGGTTGCACTTGAGCTACAACTCTTCTCTAATATCAATTATCTTATAGGTGTATGGCTAACCTTGAGCTACAAATATAAGAACAAGTATATTATAGGTGTATGCTTACAGTTGAGTTACAACTCTAATATCAAATACTTTATATGTGTATGCTTACTCATGAGCTATAACTGTAAGATCAAATATTTTATAGGTATATGGTTACACATGAGCTACAACTCAAAGTCAATTATCTTATAAGTGCTTAATTACACTTGAGTTACATTTATAATATCAAATATTTTTAAGTGTATGCTTATACTTGAGCTACACCTCTAAGTTCAAATAATATATATGTGAATGCTTACACTTGAGCTACAACTCTATCTAAGATCAAATAACTTATAGATGTATGCTAACTCTTGCAATACAACTCTAAGGTCAAGTGTCTTTTAAGTGTATGCTTACAACTGAGCTACAACTCTGTCTAAAATGAACATTTTTATATTTGCATGGTTCAACTTAAACTGCAACTCCAAGATCAAACATCTTAAATGTATGTGGTTACATTTGAGTTACAACTCTAAGATCAAATATTTTATAGGAATATGGTAAAACTTTAGTTACAACTCTCAGATCAAATATTTTATAGGTGTATGTTTACACTTGATTTACAATACTAAGATCAAATAACTTATAAATTTATGACTACACTTGAACTACAACTCTGTCTAAGATCAAATATTTTATGCGTGGATTCTTGTACCTGAACTACAAATCTGTCTAAGATCAAATATCTTATAAGTGTATTGGTACACTTGAGCTACAACTCTAAGATCAAATATTTCATTATTGTATGATTACAATTGACCTACAACTCTAAGATCATATATTTTATTATTGTATGGTTACATGTGAGCTGCAATTCTGTATAAGATCAATTATTTTATAGGCGTAAACTTACACCTGAACTACAACTATGTCTAAGATCAAATATTTTATTGGTTTATTGTTACACTTGAGCTACAATTCTGTCTAAGATCAAATATCTTATGGTGTATGCTTACACTTGAGGTACTTCTCTAATATCAAGTACTATACGGGTGTATACTTACACTTGAGCTACAACTTTATGAACAAATATCTTATAGGTGTATGCTTACAACTGAGATACAACTCTAAGATCCAGTGTTTCATAGGTTTATGTTTATACTTGAGCTATAAATCTCAGATCAATTATCTTATAGGTGTATGTTTACACTTGAGCTACCACTCTATAATGAAATATGTTATAGATGTATGCTTACTCTTCAGGTAAAACTCTGTCTAAGATCAAATATCTTATTCTTATACTGAGCTACAACTCTAAGATCAAATACCTTATATGTTTATGGTTACATTTGAGCTACAAATCTAAGTTCAAGTACTTAATATGTGTATACTTACATTTGAGTAACAGCTTTCTCTAAGGTAAAAAATCTTGTAGGTGTATGGATACAATTGAAATACAATTCTGTCTCAGATTAAATATCTTATAAATGTATAGTTACACTTGAGCTACACCTATAGGATCAAATATCTTTTAAATGTGTTCTTCCACTTGAACTATAACTCTAAAAACAAATATATTATAGGTGTATGCTTACACTTGAGATACATCTATGTCCAATGTCAAATATCTTATATGTGCATTCTTACAGTAGAGCTACAACTGTAAGATCAAACAATCTATATGTATATGCTTATACTTGATCTACAACTCTGTCTTAGATCAATTATCTTATAGATGTATGGTTTCACTTGAGCAACAACTCTAAGATCAAATATTTTATAAGTATATGGTTTCACTTGATTTATAACTAAAAAATCAAATCTTTTATAGATGTATCATTAAATGTGAGCTACAACTCTCAGATCAAATATAGGTGTATGGTTTCACTTGATATTGAACTGTAAAATCAAATATTTTATAGGTGTATGGTTACACTTGAGATACAATTATGTCTAAGATCAAATATCTTATAGGTGTATGGTTTCACTTGATATTGAACTGTAAAATCAAATATTTTATAGGTGTATGGCTACACTTGAGATACAATTATGTCTAAGATCAAATATCTTATAGGTGTATGGTTTCACTTGATATTGAACTGTAAAATCAAATATTTTATAGGTGTATGGTTACACTTGAGCTGCAACTCTGTCTAATATAAAATATTTTATAGGTGAATGCTTATACTTGAGCTATAATAAAGGTAGATAGAAGTGTATGGTGTAGTTTTGCAATATGGCAGACAGAGTGAGTAAAGTGAGAAAAAACAAATAGAAAGTATGAGAATGTATAAATGAAAAACATACAACATTTGATATTTCGCCGTGAGCTTTTTTGAGGATTACATGCGCAAACGAGACAGAAAATAAATAACTAAATGAAGATTTAATCTTAATATGGCCTCCTTCAGAAGTAGGAAACAGAGAAATGCGTGTCCACTAGAAGATGCATAGAGACGACGCGGGCCACACAAAGGATAAGCTGATGGAGCCAATCGTAAAGAAGAGATGGAGAGATAGGAGGAAAACATTTGGTTGAAGGGGAGGGGACGTTTGTGTAATGAGGATTTGGATTTCCAGAATCAAGGCTATAAAATGCGTAATTTCTTCCGTCAACACGGCTATTCAGAACATTTTTTCTCGTCATATTGGTATCGCATCAGCCATATATCATGGCAACAAGCCCTTACTCCTAAACCGCACTGTAGCTCGGACAGAGTGAAACTAGTACTCACGTACCACCCTCATAGCTTGGCAGTTAAAAACATACTGTTTCGCCATCTTCATCTCCTCCAAACCGAGCCTGATACACGTGAACTTTTTGGGGAACCCCCACTGGTAGCCTACAGACAAGAACCTCAGGGACCTTTTAATTCGTAGTCATCTTAAGACAGATGACATTTTTTATGGTACCAGACATTGCGGATGCCATAGATGCAACACTCGTCCGTTTGTTGTCGAGGCTAACTATATCTCCTTCCCTAAGTCAAGTTGTCATTTCAGGAGTGTTTCAATTGCACTTCACGCAATGTTATTTTTGCTATTATGTGCAAACCTTGTGGTTTGAAGTACATAGGGGAGACCAGTTTACGCTTAGGAGATCGATTTCGCCAACATCTTAATGATATTTCTAAGAGGGCTGGACACCTGTGGCTGAACATTTTTGCCTTTGCAATATAGCAGTATAGGCTAGGGGTTATAACCAGGATTGGTATTTAGGAAATAATTAATAGAGTGAGTACCCTTGTTTGAAAGGTAGGTTGGTTGAGACCATTGAGCGGGGGTCTTGGGAAAAGCGTGCAGCATGGAGAAAACTGAGTGGGTAGGGATGGTATAAATACCACTCACGATTAGTCTTAAGGAGAGAGCCTTACTTGTTTTGTTGTAGCAGGAGCCTTACTTGTTTGTGTTGTAGGAAGAACATTAGTATTTTTGATGTAGATGGAATCTCGTTTAGGAAGAGTTTCTAGCAGTGGCAATTTGTTGGTAGTTAGTTGGAGGAATTAGGTTTCTTGATGGCTGAGGTTTTAGGTGGAATGTTGTGAGTATGATTTTATGTGTATAGGACATTGTAAGGTTTTTGCGCATATGGCGTAGAGTTCTCTCACAACGGGCATTTGTTCCTGTGAATTTCTGTTCAGCCTGATGGCTACATTCCCATCATCATGATTTCACCCCTAATTTTGGTCCATTAATAAATGTGTGTTGTCTGATGATAAACTACACCAATTGGCTTTGTTGGAATTCTCATTGTTGACCAGTTTGTTTTGGTTGGAAGACTGCCAAGTTATGTTTAAGTTGTTGTATCTGTATTATTCTGTGGAGTTGGAAGCCTGGGTGTCTTGTTGTATTTTCTCAGTGTATAATTCAGAAAATTAGGTGGGTTTTAGAACACCAACAACAAGAAGAAATTTATAAGTTGAAACTGTACTCCACAAGTAGACAATGATCAAACCAGTAGAAAACCATTTTAGTTGGTGCATAAGAAGAAACTGTTTTAGAACGGCGCAACACTACTTTAGTTGGCGCCAATACTATTATAGTGGCTGCTATAAATGATAAATAGTCATACCATTTCAGTGGGTGCCTTTAAAGTTATAAATAGTAATACTGTTACAGCAACCACAGAGGAAAACAGGACATTTCTGTTAGTGCGGTCGGCTCTTGTTCTGCTGATGTACGATCTCGGAGGGTCCTAGAACAGCGGCTTATTTTCCAGACTGGCTGTCTCCACCCGGCTGTCTCCACCCAGCTGTCTCCACCCAGCTGGAATTAACAATGTCTTCAGCTTTCTGTAACTTCTTTATTCCCCCCTCCCTTTCTTTTTTACTCTACTTTCTTTCCATATCGCCACCCTCTTTTCTTCTCTGGCAACATATTGGTGTTTATAGGATCTTGTCCTATTCACCAGTTTCACATTTTCTTCCTGCAGGTGTTTATGTTCTTTATTCATTATCTCTCCGCTTCCCCTTTTCCCCTGACACCTGCTCCAGAGGCTATCATGTAACTATTGCCCTCCCCCCTTCAACCACATGTTTTCTTCTTCTCTCTCCACCTCTTCTTTACGATTGGCTCCATCGGCTTATCCTTTGTGTGGCCCGCGTGGTCTCTATGCATCTTCTAGTGGACATGCATTTCTCTGTTTCCTACTTCTGAAGGAGGCCATATTAAGATAAGTTCTTCATTTAGTTATTTATTTTTTGTCTTGTTTGTGCATGTAATCCTCGTAAAAGCTCAACCCGAAATATCGAATGTTGTATGTTTTTCATTTATACATTCTCATACGTTCTATTAGTTTTTTCTCACTTTACTCACTCCCTCTGCCACTTTGTAAAACTACACCATACACCTCTATCTACCTTTATTATTTAAACCAGTTTTACTGCAGTCGATATCCCTTTTATCTACACTTGAGCTACAACTCTGTCTAAGATCAAATATTTTGTAGGTTTATGGTTAAATTTGAGCTACTACTCTAAGATCAATTATTTTATTGGTGTATGCTTACACTGAATTACATGTTATAGGTACAGCAGGCACATCATCTTCTGTAACTATCATCGTCATGTGGTCAACATAAATAGATACTGCCTTCATACAGTTCAACGTTCAAATCTTTCTTCAGTGGGTACATGTATCCCTGTATGCGTCTACATCCTGGATCTTGTCATTCTATAAACGAACTATGTACTGTTTAATTATTATTGAGGAACATACAGAAGTGTGGACATCTTCCAGATATCTTGTATCCAGCTGTTTTTTTAAGTATTATCACAAGGAATAAATAGCAATGATGATAAGAATTTGCGGTTAATGTTATAGAAGTTTAGCATTAAAACAAAATAAAGGATAAAACAATATTAAAACAGGAACTGATTTCCATCCAGTCCGTCCTGACATCTCCTCTCACAGTTATATCATCATTTCTATCATTACTATCAATAATCAGCACAAGGCAATTTGTCTGAGATGCAGTTTTTTTTTTAATCATTTCTTTTTATTTTAGGACATTAATTGGGGGAAATTCAGTAGAGATGGTGTCAGGTCATGTTGCCGGCTCCCTGGTCTTTCCTTACTTTTGTTGTTGGTTTAGTAAATCAATCATAGCTGGCAGGCTGGCAGTGAGAAATAAAGAGAGAGAAAAAAAAGAATGTAAATATAAACAACACAGGTGATGATAACAGTAACAGTGAAAACAGTGCTAGCAGAAGAGGTACTTACAGCACTAACTGTGCTGACACTATCATGTACCGCTGTATAAAAGTAAACCAGTTGTCCGAGAAACTATTATTTGTTCATGGGAAGTCATAATCACGATGGGAAGACCCTTTATGGACCGCAGTTCTTTTTCCGACACATGCTCCAGCAGTTCTTCTTAAACATTCAAATAAACGAACTGCGAGTTCAGTCACAAGCTGGAAAGTATTTCTAACTTAAGTAAAATGTAATGTGTTGCATGTGGCAGATGCGTGCATGTAAGGCTCATGGTTAAAGGGATGCGACTCATGTAAATCTTCTGGATGAAATGAAATTATTTTTATCTCCCCTTTAGTTCTACTGATTATACAACGTAGAATTTTCTGCATGGACCACGCGGGCAGCTCATGTTTTTCTAGAAGCTCCAGTCTGTGGGAATGTTAGACAGGGGATTAAATTTTTACTCAGTTTAGAGTTAGGTTTTGTCATGTTAGGACTTAATGTTTAGTTAGTTTAGAGTTAGGTTTTGTCATGTTAGGACTTAATGTTTAGTTAGTTTAGAGTTAAGTTTTGTCATGTTAGGACTTAATGTTTAGTTAGTTTAGAGTTAGGTTTTGTCATGTTAGGACTTAATGTTTAGTTAGTTTAGAGTTAGGTTTTGTCATGTTAGGACTTAATGTTTAGTTAGTTTAGAGTTAGGTTTTGTCATGTTAGGACTTAATGTTTAGTTAGTTTAGAGTTAGGTTTTGTCATGTTAGGACTTAATGTTTAGTTAGTTTAGAGTTAGGTTTTGTCATGTTAGGACTTAATGTTTAGTTAGTTTAGAGTTAGGTTTTGTCATGTTAGGACTTAATGTTTAGTTAGTTTAGAGTTAGGTTTTGTCATGTTAGGACGTATAATTTAGTTAGTTTAGAGTTAAATATTGCCGTGTTAGCCAATATTGTTTTAGTTAGTTTAGAGTTAAGTTTTACATTTTGTGGTTTTAGGATATATTGTTTTAGTTATTTTAGAATTAAGTTTATCGTGTTAGCACGTAATGTTTTAGTTAGTATAGTTATGTTTTGTCTTGTTAGCATGTATTGTTTTAGTTAGTTTAGAGTTAAGTTTATCGTGTTAGCACTTATTGTTTTAGTAAGTAACTAACTGTAGAACTAGTGAATGTCAGCGCTGGTTAGAATGTTTGTTATAAGGAGTTTTTCATGTGTGGGAACAGCGTCTTATGCTGGTATGCGGGCTGTCTGGATTTCTTGTTCTTGTTTTGCTGATAGTTTGAGGTACCCCAGGATATATTTCACTAATGTAAATTCATCGGCCAGCATCATCATCATGTGTCGTTAATTAAATGTTTATGTTATCGGTGTTGGGCGCACTTAAATGATTGGTTCAGCGTTATTGTTGAGTGGATTCCTGGGCTGACAGCTGAGTATCAGTAAAACGAGTTACACGCGAATAGCCCACAAAGTCAGAACAGAAGTACCATGGAGTGGTACAGAAATTAATTCATTATATATATATATATATAATGTGTACCCAAGTACAAGCATATCCACAGGACAAGAACATAATATTGAAGATAGCTGGCTGGTAAAGAGGATTCGACAGAGAAAACTTAAATATTCTGGACACATTAAACATCATGATAATTTAGAGAAGACCTTCTTGGAATGATACATAAAGGGAATAAGAAAGAGGAATACCAAGGCGAAGATGGCTGCAAGACACCGTTAAAAATCTGCATATGGATGCATCAGCAGGAGGGCATCTTGCTTACAACCGAGAGGCCTACAAGAGAGCTGTTAGGGATGCAAAGTTCTGACTAACTGATCCAAGTACAGTAGTAAAAGTGAAGTAGAGAAGAACGAAAATGATATTCAAGAGCATTCATAATTAAATCAACCATCATAATTTCCACTCAACAGGATATGTATCAATCGATGCGACAAACGCAAATATACAAATATAATATATACCAAATATGTTCTTCATGCAGTTTAACTTCATAAAAAAGTATCCATAGAAATTGCTGAGAAATAAAAATGTATAGAGCAGAAAAAGTGGAAAATAAGCAAAAGCAATTCTTGTCTCTGGTAACCAGTTTTAGCTTGTTGATAAAGAAATAAAATTAATTTTTAAAAATGTTTGCTATTTAGAATGAAAATGAAACATCCTTGTCTTATCTCCACAAAAGCATGGTATAATCACACACACAAAGAAAAGAATAAGTTTATGTCTCTGTGAGTCTGTCTAACAAAGAAAAGAACAAGTTTATGTCTCTGTGAGTCTGTCTAACAAAGAAAAGAACAAGTTTATGTCTCTGTAAGTCTATCTAACATAGAACATGTGCATGTCTTTAGTGTGTGAGTCTGTCCAACATAGAAGATGTGTGTGTCTTTAGTGTGTGAGTCTGTCCAACATAGAACATGTCTCTGTCTCTAGTGTCTGAGTTTGTTATACATAAAACATGTTTGTGTCTCTGGTGTGTGAGTCTGTCTACAATAGAACATGTGTGTGTCCCTCGTATGTAAGTCTGTCTAGCATAGAACATGTTTATGTCTGTAAGTCTGTCTAATATAGAACATTTGTATTTCCTCTATTTGTGACTAAAATAGAACATGGCAGGCGATGGTTATAACATAAATCATGTTTGTGTCTCTAGTATGTGAGTATGTAGAAAAATGACATATTTGTGTCTTTGTTTTATGTGTCTGTCAAACATAGAATATGTTTGTGTCTCTGTTGTGTGAGTTCTTGAGACATTGAACGTGTTTGTGTTTCCGTTGTGTCAGTCCATCAAACATAGAACATGTTTGTGTCTCTGTTGTGTGAGACCATCACACATAGAACATGTTTCTGTCTTTGTCGTGTGTGTCTGTCTAACATAGAACATGTGTGTGTCTCTGCTGTTTGAAAACAGTTATCTCAATCAAGACTTGAGAAATCTGAATGTAAAGACACTAACGATGTTGAATGTGAAAGTTTATTTCTACCCATCTACTGCCATGTCTTAAAAGTCTGCTAGACACAAAACATAACCAAGCTGCAGACATATGCTCTAAAACTGTGTTTGCTTCTCATGGCACTTTTGTAACGACATAGTTTATACGACTTTGTATTTATCTGTGTATGACAATAGCTAGGAGGAGTTTGACAATAAATAACAGGAGTTATGATAATATCTCCTAGGAATTATGACAGTATCTCCTAGGAATTATACCAATATGTCCTATGAGTTTTGACAATAGCTAGAAGGAATTATGATTTGTGTCTATAACAATCTCACTGAACTTCATGTGTCCAAGGCACACGGGGCTTCAGGAAGGGGTTTCCACAAATGCCTGTCCTTTGCCCTTCTCTCCACTCTTGTTGAGGTGAGCCCTCTATTGCTCAACATTCACTCTGTTGTTCTTCTCAATTTCTCTTTTGGTCTACTCTTACTTCTGTTTCACTGTGGTGTCCATCTTAGTGCTATTTTTGGTAGTAAGTTGTCAGTCATCCGGAGCACATGTCCCAACCATCGCCAGCGTCTTCCCTCGATAATTTCTGTCACTGGCTTCGCCTGCATTTCTGCCAACGAGATGTTATTTCTTATGATATTCTTCTAATTATTCGTAAACATTTAGTCTGGAAAGAATTCAGCTTGATTTCTACAGTTTTTGGTCAACAGTATTTCAAAATCCTAGTTTGCTCTAGTAAGTCTGCTCTTGATGTGCCTGCGTTGTCTTCATTTTCTACTACTCCACTGCCAAGATATACAAATTCAATGACCTCCTCCACTAACTTGTTATCTACTC